>AP028427.1:19653258-19860796 GCA_036509395.1 Antheraea yamamai | reverse complement strand
GACACAGAGAGACCGCGACACTGACGGATCGATATCGTGTATAGGGAGGCAGGCAGGCGAGAAACAGAGACTTTCGTGTACGGAGAGAAGAGAGAGAGAGGAAAGAAATTAAAAAAAAAGAAAAAAGAAAAACAAAGTCGAGGCAGACTCGATATCCGACGGCGCGCGCGCCACGGCGACGCAGACGACCGCGGGCCCGGTACAGCGGGACGCCGGAACCCCCCGGAGGGAGACGGCGAGATCCGCACGACCTGCGCCCGGCCGCGTCCGCGTCGCCGATGCGCGACCTCCGGACGTCGAGTCCACCTACATCCTCTCGTCGTTCCTCATTCTTCTCCGCGTTTCCTCCTCTCCTACTACTCTCCTCCTCTCAGTGAGAAGGACTCACTTTCGGCACGACTCGTCTCCCGTTCCCGTCACACCTCGACCACACAACACACCACCCTTGCCACAGTCGTCGTCTGTCTCTCTCGTGTTTCGTCGTTTTCACCCTCGGTCTGTCCTCCGGATTGTCTCCGAACACACCGGATCCCGGAACCCGAGAACAACGGCACGCACCGTCGCCAGGCATAGCGCGCATTCGCGACACGTATCGGTTCGCGAGTCGCGAGCCGAGAGGGCGCGATATCGCACACGGAACGCGTCCTCGTGATTGAAAATTTCAACAACGCGGGACGCGCGCTCGTGCGCACAGACGCGCACCCTCTCACGACGCTCGCGCCACGGAGCCGGGCGAACGCGCGCAACCTTGCGAGATATTTAAACGGACCGCGAGGCCGATACACCCGGACGCGCGTATTTCTCACAGAATAAAACGCGCGCTCGGCTCTCACCCCCGCGGAACCGCCAGAAGCGCAGTGCGAGACGCGCCGTGACCGTCGCCTCGCCCGCCGTATCCGGCAGGCGTGACTGACACGGTCTCGAGCGCGCAAACGCACGGACGCGCAATTTGGACCTTTCGTTTTTTATACAGCCGGCCCTCAGACAGGAGTGGTCCTGGATGTGTCTCCACGGACCGCAATGTGCGTTCGAAATGTCGATGTTCAAATGTGTCCTGCAGTTCACACTATGACGCGCAGTTAACTGCGTTCTTCATCGACCCGCGAGCCAAGTGATCCACCGTCCAGGGTAATGGTTTCATTAAAAAAAACCTTTTGATGTATCATAATGAGCATCGATAACGTCTATGACGTTTCTCGACTATACGTTTATATAAGTTGATTTATCATAATCGTTGACGGACAGACTTTTACGTACGTATGTATGTACGTATGTACACACACCGGTACGAGGTGAGGTCTGTATCATGGTATAAAGTATATGAAAAAAAATACGTACGTAACCCCCCGCCTTGTGGCCCGCCGGACCATACGCCCGTCGCCGTCTACGTAGGCGACCTCCCTACCCTCTAGGTACGCCTCCAACACCCGCCGCAGGTACGGGGGCACTCCGAAATACCGGAGCGCCTCCCGTATGACCCCATGCGGCAGGGTGTTGAAGGCGTTGGCGATGTCAAGGGACACCGCCAGAACCCTCTCCCCCTGGGAGGTCGCCTCCGCAGACAGCGACTTTAGGAGGGACAGGGCGTCCACCGTGGAACGCCCTGTCCGGAAGCCATACTGCGCGTCCGCCAGATTCGGCCCCACGCCCTCTAGGTGCTGGACGACCCGGGAGGAGATAATCCTCTCCAGCACCTCCCGGGCGGCGCCCAGCAGGACGAGGGGCCGATACGCGGACGCGCAGTCCGGAGGGCGGCCTGCCTTTTCCATGAGGCAGAGCCGCCCAAGCTTCCAGGGCTTCGGGAACTGCCCGACCGAAAGACACCGGTCGAACAGCTCCCGAAGCCACCCCCCTAATTGGCCCAAGGCGAGGCCGAGCACCCGACCCGGGACCCCATCAGGGCCGGGCGCTCTACGCCGGCTGAGGAGGCGCTCGACTGCCCTCCCCATCTCCTCCTCCGTTATCGGAGGGGGGGGACCGTCGCGCACCTCCTCGACTACCTCGCGAGGCGGAGGCATGGGAGGAGCCGGTAGCATCGGAGGGTCGGGGAATAGCTCTCCCACAACCCTCGCTACCACCTCCGGCCGGAGGGTCTCCGTCGCCGGGGGCGCCCATGATCGCAACTTCTTGCGCACGATCCGGTATGGGCGCCCCCAAGGATCCCCCTCCAGCGTCTGGAGCAGCTCCTCCCACGCTGCTTCTTTCGCCCGGCTGATGGCAGCCTGCAGGGTCTTCCTGCACTCCCTGTAGCTGCCATACAGCCGGGCCTCCGCCTCCGGGTCCCGGTGCCGGCGTCGGCGGCTGCGCCCGAACAGCCGCCGGGCCGCGGAGCAGGCCGCTCGGAGATCGGCGATCTCCGGCGACCACCAGTACACCGCCCGTTTGTCTGGGCGGTGTACGCTCCGCGGCATCGACGCGTCGCAAACCTCCGTGAGGGCTGCACGGAGGCGGGCTGCGGACGCGTCGACATCAGCCCCTGTGGGGGGGGGGCATCGCCCAGGCCTGGACGATGGCCGCCTCTTCCGCTAATTCACGGTTGAGGCGGCTCATCGCCCAACAGGGGAACTTCGCGCCCCTCCGGGGGCGGGTGCCACTTCCGCCTTGGGAGGTGGAGACCTCGAACCTGATATATCGGTGGTCCGATAAGGTCTCCACCTCCTCCAGCACTCTCCACCCCCGGACACGGCGTGCGACGGACGGTGTGGCGAACGAGACGTCCACCACCGACGCCCCGTTCCATCGCACGCACGTGGGGACGCTCCCCTGGTTGAGGAGGGACAGCCCCAACTCGGCTGCCCACTCCTCAACGGCCATGCCCCTCAGGTCCGTGACTGCCGCTCCCCAGGTCCTCGATTTAGCATTTAAATCCCCCATGAGGACCACGGGAAGCGGCGACAGCCGTCTGACAGCTCCCTGCAGGGAGCCGAGGTACGCCTCGAACTCCCGCAGGGGCTTGTTAGGGGAGAAGTACGCCCCCACAATGGCGTACTCTCCCCAGACGGCCGTCACGAACCCGGCCCCACACTCTCTCACCGCCAGGGACGAACCTCGACCCGCCACGATCGCCACGGAGCCGTTCCGGTCCCCAGCCCACTGCGGCTGGGAGGGAACGAAGTAAGGCTCCGTGGCGATCGCGAGCCCGATGCCCCACTCCGCCACTGACTGCACAAGAAGATCCTGTGCAGCGGCGGAGTGGTTGAGGTTCGCCTGGAGGAAGTTGCGTATGGTGTGCTCCATCACTGGTCCATAGCAACTTCCTCCTGCCTGGCGGCGACCACCCTCGGGCTAGCTCCCACTGCTGGGGAATCCCTACCCTTCGTGGTGGGGGGCCTGCAAATGCGGCTCCCCATTATATGCCCAGAGGGCCTTCCAGCATCCGCGCATACGGCGCAGCGGGCCGTCTCCGCCTTACATTGGGCCGTTTTGTGGCCCGCCGCGCCGCAGCGGTAGCACCCGTCTCCCCTGCTGGACGAGGAGGGGCACGTGGGGCGGGTGTGCCCCAAGCCCATGCACTTATAGCAGCGCATGGGCTTCTCGTCCAGCAGCTGCACGCGTACCACGCTCCAGCCGATCAGGAGCTTGCCCGCCTGGACAAGCTCCCGAGCTGCCGTCGCGGGGAGGGTTACGTGGGCCGCTCCGAGGCCCCCCCAATTCCTTTTGATTTCGCCGACCTTTAGGTCGGCTATCTTACAACCGGCCTTCGCCGCCACGACCGACTCGATCTCGTCGGCGGACACCGAATCGTCCAGCCCGACGATCCGGATGTCCGCCTTTTTGGTTGGAATGACTACCGTGGCGACTCCGGCCAGTGCAGTCTTCAGCTCCCGGGCCAGTTCGGCGGCCTTCAAACTACTTTGACCCGGGAGCTCAATCTTCCGGGCCCCCGTGGCGGTATGCCTCACCCGCACCTCCCCTATGCCCATGTCGGGCAAGGTCACGTGCTCGCGCGCCTTTACGAGCACCTCCCTGTAGCCGACACCTTTGTCGGCTGCGGCATCCTGCAGAGTCAGGATGACCGCAGCCGACTGGGGGACGGACGGCAGCTTCGGCCCGGGCGGCTTTGGCGGCGCCTTCGGGGGTGCTGCGACTGCGACTGCGGCCTTGGGCACCGTGGCAGGGGCCGCCCTCTTCTTCCGACCCAGCACCTTAGACCACTCCACCTCCTTAGTTGCCGTTGTCACCGCCGGGACCGGTAATTCGGCCCAATTGAAGCCCAGAGGGGCGATCGGGGCTTGAGGCCCAGGTGCCGACCTCGCCGGCCTCGCAGGTGGAGCCCCTGCTCCACCCTTCTTCTTATCCCCCGCCAATGGAGGGCGAACGGGCACCTCCGGGAGGCGGCTCTCCAGGCTCTCCAGGCGTGCGTTCAGCATGTTGCCGAACGACACCTGGAGAGATCGCTCAAGCCGAGATACTGCCTCGGCGAGAGTATGCTCCCATTGGCTGGCGGGAGACTCCACCATAATTGGTGCCGGAGGGGGAGGCATCTGCTTTTTCGCATTTGCCTCCTGCTTCCAGGCCAGCACCTCCGCCTTAAGGTCTTCGACCTGGCGACGGAGGTTCTTGGTCTCCCTTTGGAGCTTGCGCGTTTCCTCCGACTCTGTGCGCTCGGCCAGGGTCTCGACCACCTCCTTTAGGGTCCTGGCAGCTTCTTTCAGGACCTTAATGCAAGGGCCCGAAATATTGCGAGACTTCTTAACTGTCTCAATTATGGCAGAGAACTTGACCCCGGCCAGAGCCTTGAGCGTGAACGCGTCAAGGGCGTCCACATCGATAGGAGGCTCCGCCTCCGACCCCGAGCTAGTGGCTGCACCAGCCCTGGAGTTGGCCCTAGAGCCGGCAGCCGAGGCAGCGGCCGAGCCGGTAGCGGAGTCTGTGATTGACTCCGCCGCACTCACACTACCCGCTAAGGCCCGGTCAAATGACCCGTCGGCCTCCCCCATAACCCCGCGACCACCCACGTTGCGGCTGATCCGCCTCGTCGTCCCCCTGCTCGCGGTACTCATCTTGGGAGCCGCCCGCTCCTCCACCTCCGTGTCGGAGTCCATCGCCACGCTCACGCGCTTCTTCGTGATCCTCTTGGCACTCATGGCCTACCGGAGACCCAAGGTCACCAGCAAGCCAAGAGGCAAAAGGACAGTGTCCGTTCAACAAGCCAGGTCAGTCAAAGATACAGGAAACAGTCCGAAAAACAACGCCAAAGTCCAAACAGAGAGAAAATCCACAAAATCCAAAAAAACAAGCCAAGTCGGGTGCACAAACAAGTCCGGAGTCAATGAGTAAGCCAAGGTCAAAAAGAAAAACAAGATCCACCAGAAAGAACCACCCATAAACGACGCAGCAAACCAAAAACCCAAAGCCCTATTCTAGCCATGCAACAATACTACGCACAGGACTGCTTTCACTTTATGTCACTTTGCTTCATGTTGTCATAAGAGTAAAGCAATATTTTCAAAGTCAATGTCAATATTTTAATTTTTAGTATTTCTTTATAGTGAACTCACTTCAAATGATGATTCAATAAAAAAATTAACGAAAAAATACTTTGTAAAATCAAAATAAGAAAATTTGAAAAGAAGAAAAAGAAAAGAAAAAATGGAAGTAATCCATGACTTAGATATCCGCGGTTACAATGATGCAGTTCAACTTGATGTAGCAATTATATTTAGTACAGTTGATGATAAATTATGAACAAAAATGAATTCATTTTCCAAAGTTAATGATAGTATTAAAACATCTTCGTTTTGGATTCATCATTTGATTCTATTGTGTATCCATTCCTTTTCCAAATGATGATACTGGGCATATCACTATTCCTCTTAATGTACAGACTATATTTAATTCAATATCATCCAGAAATACCAAGCACCTATTGTGTCGTGTAAAATTAATTGAAAATTGTGTCATAAGTTGCGATAAATTTCTTTATTTTCGTAAAGTTATGTTTACTTAGAATTTGAGAGCCTTACCACCTTATGTAATCGCCTGTTTTTTGTTTCAAATTTATAATTAATTTCAATTTTCATTTAGACATCGAATTTTTTGTTATGTTTATATAATTTAAAAAAAAGTGGTAAATAACTGAGTAGGCATGATGAAAGCCTTTGATTATAGAGGTTTATACCGTTTTTTGTGATACTTCTACAGTTATCAAATTATTTTTTTTTTTTTTAAGTTTTAAATCAACAATGAATGAATGAAAACTGTAGAAGTATCACAAAATTGAAGAACAAAAAAAAACATTTTTGTTTCAAACCGTCCGATTTGACGTGGAATGCCCCAAGTGTATTTATTATGCATTTTCATTATCCATAAAATAAATCTTAACTGTATTCGGAATATTGAAATTAAACTGGTAAACTACTATAGTGAGGAGTGTAAGCCATCCAACACATAGTTGCATGTATACCCGTGTCGCTTCTCTCACGTGGCTGACTAATGCATTCTTGGCACAACTCGCTCGTAAAATGCACGGTTAACATTACATCATGTTGACAATGTCTGGCGTCCAGCGGTGCATGGTATGCCGCTGTGAAATGGATATATATAGCGGAATTTTATTCCACTAAGGATACTATATCAACGAAGATATAATATATCTCACGGTCTCTAGCTGCATTCGACCTTGTGATGTTCGTTGAGTGTAGAACTCCTTTTGTCACTGTAAATAAATATGTCCGTGTTAATCGTAATGGAGATAAATCAGTATAAGTAATTATCAATTTCTCATCCACTGACCATTTGGATAGTGTTATTAATCTCTATATATATAATTCTTCTGTCCGTGTGTATTTGACTGAACTCCTCCTAAACTGCTGCACAGACTGATGAAATTTTTTGTGTGCTCAGGTCGATTCAAGAACGGTTTAGATTCACAATTGGACCCGGTAGGTGGCGCCGCGGTTGACTTTAAGATTTTTTTTAATTATCAAGACAGGAGAACGTCCGTCGGCCCCGCTAGCTTATTATATATAGTAGATACCCGGGACTTTATTTACATTGTTTATTATCTCAATATATTATATGAATAAAGAAAAATCACGAAAATAAAAAGTGAATGAATGAATACTTTGCTCACAAAAGTTATTTGCAAACTATGTTATCCATTTACTTCATCGGTTCTGGGTATGCGCATGACACCGCTTTCCCCACTTCACATATTGCTAATCACGTAGTGCTTATAAAATTCGTTGTTTCTTAAAGAATACATAAATCTTAAATAAAATTAAGATACCGTGATATTTTTTTAGATAAGAACTAAGTCTCTAAAAAATAAAACTAAAAAGTTTTAATCGATCTCTGTATCCTGTAGTTTTTTCGTGATGCCTAGACTCGTATCATTTTATTTATACATAGAAAATATATGAGGAATACAACAACATAGCCAAGTTTTTAAATGAGACAGAAATGCATATGTTTACCTACTTTTCTCTTGTTCTTAACGCGCGTCCTCATTCGAATTACAATATCTTTTGATAGAGTGAACCGATTTTAAAGAGATAAAAACTAAATATTACTCGAGGATATGCTTTATGATTTTCTTCCTTGACGTTTTATCATAAGCGTTATATTGTAGTAGTAAAGCGTGCACAAATAAACAGACATTTCCAAAGATGATTGAAATGTTTTTAATTCCTTATTCTTAGTCACTTGTCATTTTATAAACAGAAATCTGAAAATTGCAGACACGTCAAATTTACAGTCTCATTATATGTATAGAGTATTACTACAAATAAATTGTTATTGTTATTTCTAGCCGCGTATTGCAAATTTTGAATCTTGATTCATATTTTTATTTTTTAAATATAGGACAGTTAAGAATTTTCGTAATTCATAACTTATTTTCGATTGTTTACTAACTACAAATAGGGATTCATAGTTCAGTACTCCTCGGTAACGCGCGGTTCTTGTCGGGAGCTCAATCCGTTAAGGCTCTCACTATTATTTCGTTTATCATACTTTCTGGCCTTTGTATTGTAATTGCTCCACTCGTAAGAGTCGTAGCGTGACGCTATATTACTTTTATATATTTTATAAAAATGCTATGTTTTTAAGTGATAGATAGTTCAGGAATTGACGCTGTTACACAAACAAAAAAGCAATGCCTCGATCATTATAATATTGCCTAAAATATGTTGTGCCTTTCACCACAATCTCACCTAATGCTAGTTGATAATAGTCATTTTAAATTTTATCACACTGAATCCAGGGGAAGACTGGTTATCAAGTGCAGATGAGTCGAATTTCCAACTTCATGATGATAGTTAGTCTGCCTATTAGGTAGTCCCTGCTCCGCCGGCCAAAAGGTGTAAGAAGGTACCATGAGGTTTTAGTCCGTGCGAATCGAACATATTCGCAGCTGCCCGGCGGGATGGATATCCGTTAGGTATCTCCACATGTAAAAAAAAGATAATAGGTAGTCAAGCGAACATTAGCTTAAATCGTGCTATGGTTTTTTTTATATATCATGGGAGGCAAACGAACACATGATGTTAAGTGATCACCATCGTCCAGGGACACTCGCAACACCAGGGGAGTCGCAAGTACGTTGCCAGCCTGCGTTTATGAATGACGGGAGGAGAGGGAAGGGGGATGGGAGGGGGAGAGCAGGTGGGCCTCCGGCGCTCTCACTGACCGGACGAAACGCAACAATGCAAGCATTGTTACTTCACGTGGGTGTTTCTGTGGATCGGGTGGTAGTAACCCGGGCGAGCCGACCCATTCATGCTAAAACCAGTGATAGCTTCAGCGTGGCTCTACCACCTACAATGGTTTAATAATGAAGTTTTCCTTTACCAGAGATTTAGATATCATCGCAATAATTAAACTATGATTGTAATATTTTTATTTGATTATCCTTAATGACCGCAAATTAGAATCCACTACGACATGTTTCTCAGATTTAGTGTACATCGTCCAATTCAAATTGGTAACACTATCGATTGACGTTAAAGGAAAAAATCACAAACCGAAACTTGAAAAAAGTGTTATTTTGTTATCACTACATAAGGGAAAAGTATAAAACTGTAGATGTCCCTGCGCTTCTAGTCGCCAATACATCGTAAACTAGTATGCTGATTAACTCCAGTACATAACTTTGGACCAGATGTAGCTGTTGAATACCAACTGTAACAAATCCAGGACCTTTGAGATATTAAATGGCCAAAATTTTTGTAAGTTTTTGAACCGTCCCTCTCCATGCTTACGTTGGGTATCGGCATAAATTTTACAGAATTCTTTCTTTTCTCTACGAATTAAACAAAATACAAAAAGTAAATGACAAAACATAACTAACATAATCTCTAATGAGATCCACACTGCATAGCACATAAAAATAAACAAAACATAGACACTCTACCCTTTGGATCTTACGTAATATTTGAACAGCCTGCAGATTATAACATAAACTATTATTCCTGATGCAGTCGATGAAATGTATTTAATAACAATTCTGAAATCAACTAAACGATGTAAATATGACAACAATGCGAGCCATACGCGCCCGCGATTTGGTTTATTGTATTTTAGAAACATACAAAATTTTCGCTATTTCCGGATCGAATTGCAATAACGAATTTTGATACTGCTTTGTAAACGGGGAACGTGACCGTTTATGGTACAGTAGATATGCGGGAAAATAGAATGCAAAACCGTTGCGGATGTGGTCAGTCGCGCGGGTATAGCAAACGCATTGGCGTGAACAAAACTTGCGTTTCTAGCTTCTGTTTGTTACACGTACGGCGGCAATATTTTACACGGCTCATGTTTTTGTTTTTGTTGTTTTTGTGATATTCTGTTATAATTTACCAAAACAACAAAAGGATAGAATTACGTGAAATCACGTGATTGTCAAATATCATTACATAGTATAAAACAAAGTCTCCTACCGCGTCTGTCTGTCTGTCTGTTCACGATAAACTCAGAAACTACTGAACGGATTTTCAAGCGGTTTTCACCCGTAGATAAAGTGATTCATGAGGAACATTTTGGTATATAATTTGTCAAGGATTTTTTTTTATAATTAGGGCGGGACAACGTCTGCCGGGCCCGCTAGTAGTGCATAAATAATAATGTAACAAAATTATATCTTCTTGATAAATCGTCTGGAAAAATAATTCCATCCGTCCATCGATCCATCGTCATCTAAAACGATGAGATTTAATTTGTGTATAAGATTCATATACGACTTATTATTAAAAATGAAATCAATTTGAATGTGATGCTCTGTAGACAAAGAGAATTTATTAATTATATATTTCATCACAGAAAACTACGCTATATGACACAATTTAATAAATAACCTACCTGTAGACAAAGAAACAACATTTACAAGTCTATTTTTCCATTTTTCGTATTATATGTATGTAGTAATGTAATTGAACATGCCATATATTACCACTAGTTTCTTTTAATCATAAATCATTTACTACAGTTTGTAACCTACGACACGGAATGTGACAACACTCCAGATATTATTGAAGAAATATATTTTCTTTACATATATGTGTAAAAATGAATGTTAAAATATCTGAGATCAATACAACCCAACGTCGTTCAATTGACCATCGTGAATGTTTACATATCCAAGTGTTTTTATGGCAAGTGTTGCCATGCTATCCAAATTACTATTACTCGCTACTAAGTAGCGCTAGGTAATATTTTACTCTGATTAAGTTTTATACTGTAAAACACGAACGGAGCCGCAGGTCGTTGCTTGTACTGTAGGTACAATTCTATATCGCTTATAAGATATTTTTTTTATTAATTAAAAAAATATACTTATCAAAAGAAAAGAATTTTCCCTCAAAATTTAACAGTCAACATAACTTATTGCATAATGAAATAAATCACGTAGAAGTATCTCTTTTATTATAAACGACTACTTAATTACTTCTCCATTAATTGATTCAGAAAGAAAATAATGGACAATAGGCACTCAAAACTCCGCCATTGACGTCTTGTGTAGAGAATCTTATTAGGGCAGCCCCACAGAAAGATAATAAATTCACTTAACTCACAAACTACTGGTAGCTTTGTCTCTTAAAGCGAGAAACTTGTCCGCCGTACGTCCATCAGCAATCTCTTGCTAACAGAATTATACTACACTTTGTAATTCTAGAGTCGAATTACATCTCGACTAAGATGCGCTTGCTAATTGTAAGAAAGCGAGCACGTATTAAAAGCGCTAGTCTTTGAAGTATAGAATCTTGCCCGAGCTTTTAAGAGAGGAGCATTTTAATAAATTAAAAACTGCAGAATTCCCATTCCAATATCATTTTATCTTCCTTTTACGTTCGCTTCGTAAAACTGGGTCCGAATTATGTTGATTCCGGTTTGCTGAGATATGCCATTAGTTTATCTAAATCGCAGAGTTTTAAAAACATTTCTTGCAATTTTGGCAGAATTCATAATTTGTGTTCAGTGCTGATTTGCTTAGGCGAAAAGAAAGCTAAACCGTGTTGAAAATGTCGCATCGTATCCTAAATAATCAGCCTATTCATTTCGTTTATCATAAACAATAGATAAAACTATAAAATTAACATTTGTAAATGTTTCATTTTCAGGTGGCGTTGATAACCATCGAGATTCTCGCGTGGCGAAATGGAGCGACCGCTCTGGCGAACTGCCCGAACGGCTGCAACTGCAATGACGACACACTCGTGGTGGTCTGCGAAGAGAGCCGGCTCGACGTACTGCCCATAGCTCTAAACCCCTCCATACAGCGTCTTATCATCCGTAATAATAAAATCAAAACTATCGATAGTTCGATGCAATTCTACGCAGAGTTGCAGCATTTAGACCTATCTCAAAACCATCTGGTCAATATACCAACAAAGAGTTTTGCGTTACAACGCAAACTACAAGAGTTACACCTGAATCACAATAAAATATCATCAGTTACGAACACGACATTCGAAGGTTTGAATTCATTAACCGTATTGAACTTAAAACACAACTTCTTAGAAGAACTCACGAAAGGCGTTTTCTCGACTCTGCCCAGATTAGAAGAACTAAACCTGGGACAGAATAGAATTTCGAGAATCGAACCGCGAGCATTCGCGGGTTTGTCGGCTTTAAGAATCCTGTACTTAGATGATAATCAACTAAGTTCAGTACCGACTACTTCATTCAGCCTCCTTGGAAGCCTTGCAGAACTCCACGTAGGTCTTAATGCGTTTTCATTTTTACCAGATGATGCCTTCGCCGGTCTTAATAGACTCACAGTCTTGGATTTAAATGGAGCTGGTCTTTTCAATATAAGTGAATATGCATTCAGAGGTCTTCCAGGTTTAAGAAGTCTTAACCTCTTTGGAAACAGATTAAGTGTCGTGCCAACTCACCAATTATCCGGTCTCACGAGACTTGAAGAATTGTATATAGGACAGAACGATTTTTTAGTTCTAGAAAGTCAGTCCTTTAAGGGGTTGAAAAATTTAAAATTCCTTGACATAACGGGTGCCACTCAACTTGAAAAAATTGAAAAAGGAGCTTTTGAATTTAACGTTAATCTGGAGACTTTAATTTTGAGCAATAACAAAAAACTGGCGATCCTTGAAGACTGTACTCTTCTAGGTCTACCGAAACTGAGACACGTATCTTTGAAAGATAACGCAATTACAACCATAAGCGAAACCGTGTTCGTCGGCAAAGAGCTGCGACAACTGGACTTAACAGATAATCCAATATCTTGCGACTGTCAGGTACTATGGCTTCAAGAGTTGCTGAATGATAAAAGCAATTTCACCCAAATTCAATGCGCTAGCCCCGAACACTTGAAGGATAAATATTTGAAGACATTGAATGCAGATGACCTGGGTTGTGTCCTGCACGACACGCGACAGCAAACAATGATATGCATTGGGGTGGTGGCTTGCGTCGCTACCATAGCTACTTTAGTTCTTATTCTGTACAGATATCGTAGAAGCATGCAAGAGAAGCTAAAGGATTACAAATGGAATAAAGGACGCAAAAACCTAGATTATCATAAACCGATATCGACGGAGGAGGACTGTATAGTTCGTGGCATTCACCCGTCGCAGTACCCGGCACCGCCGCCGCACACACCGGGGCTCAGGCCTATTCCGGTGACGGAACTGTAGCTAGAGCTTTACGCCTCGCCGAGCGTGTTCTTCATGTCAGGCGGCCAGGGCTCCGCGCGCCGGCCGCAGCGCTCGGGGGGCGGCGGCACGATGCCCGCCAACGGATTCACTTACATCGGCGGCGAGGGGCGCTCACCTCAGCCGATGACGCTAAACAATGGCGCACCAGCACACCAACTCAACAACGGCTCCCTGCGTTCCCTGCCCGATAAGAAAAACAATCGCAACGGAGCATTATGTCACCCGGAGAATTTCCAACGGAACTTGGACACACGTTACTCGAGGAAGCAGGAGAACGGCTACCTGCGTAATTCGGAGACGATAATCGGATTTCCTCGAAACGATTACGAGCGCGACCACGGTGACTACAGTGAACCGGAGTACTCCATAATACCTGAGAGCGGGTACGGGCGGCCGCTGGACGACTACCCGCGGTCCTGCTCGCACTCCAACACTTTCAACTGTTGAGTGAGCGCCGCAAACACTCTCAATCATTTGTGATCTTGTAATTCTAGCAATAAATCTTCATTCCATTAAGTTTTCCCACTGACGGGGACAGCTGTGTCGGGACGTAGTGCTCTAGAGCGGTTAGACATTAGTGTATCGAGCCCGGTGTAAGTTCGACCAGTGATGACTTTCCTATCGTATTCGTTTTAAAAGAGTACCTTATTTGTAAATTTTAAATTTAAGTAGTGATGGATATATTTTTCAATGGGACGGTATGATGGACGGAACGGATGAAAGTTTGACTTTCATAGAAAACGATGGTACAATGTACAGTTAGTCACGTAATAACAGACAAGCGGGATGCTACGCTCCAGAGAATAGACACCCGCGGATCATATACTGTACGTCATAAAATATATGGTGATTCGTAATTATTTCTACCAGAACACGCTTCACCGTGTTCTTGTTTGACTTTTGTATAATATGCCATTCCATAAGTAAAAACTTTTTAATGTAGTAATTTTTTTTAATTTAAAAAAAAAGAACGAAATAATTGTGTGCGTTAAATAAGACACCAATATGATGAAATATTAGATGTAATGATAAATGTAAATATATTTATACTATATATTGAGATATTTATAAAAAAATATTACATTCTTGTTATTCTAAAATTATCATACCAATTATTCCGGTATATCGTATTGTTTGCTATATTGACTGGTATCCCTAAAATTTATGAGATTTCTTACATCTATCACTACCTACATACAATCTTAATTGAACTTCGCATCGAGTAGTTAAGTGCACCTATTAATTCTCAAATATTGGTCACTTCTTCAAAACACTTTGTAAATGCTCAACCTAAATATCTAATTTCACTTTAATATTCATATTAAAAATAAATTGTATAAAAACATCGTAATAGCAACGAACGAAATAGTTTTTAATTAAAAAAGAATTGAACTCCTTTGTAATGGTTTGTGTCATGTAATCTCTTTAATGTGTATGATAGTTATTTGAACATTTGTCTAAAATTTGTTTTTAAATATGCAAGTCAGTCACAGAAAAACTCATTATTTTATCAATCCTTTTCTAACTAAACATTTAACAAAAAATTTATACAAATAAAAACCAACCCAGTGAATTTGCCCAAAAATTGTATGCATCTGATTAGTGAATTATCCTGTGAACTGACATTATACGAGATAAATATTTTTTTCTAACTAATGTTGATAACCAGTAATCTCCGAATAAAGTAACTAATGTTTCGACTTTCAATCAAATTTACAACAATCAACTCACCCCACAAAAGAATTAATCGCGATACTGTGAGACAACTAAGTCAATCATTTGGTTAATTTTGTACGAATGAATATAACAGGCGATTGTAATTCATACTTGATCATAGATGTAAAGCATATTGTAGATATACTTCGAAATTAATAGTGATGCTTATTTTGCTCATTTGATTTTAATTCAAGTGCCTATATCTGAACCTACTCGGTTAGGGCGAGCGAATGTAAAAATAAAAACATGGAAATCATTTTTGATCGATTAGAAACGTCAAATTTTTTTATAAGACAATTCTAAGAGTAATCAATAATAAGTATATCTACTTTATTAAAGCGAAATAAGTTATTATATCCAATATTTGTTGTTAATTTAGAAGATTATTTTGAATTCCGAAAACCTGTTATTTTCATTTTCATTAAAACTTGATAACAATGTATTCCAGATTAATCCTGAAATATATGAAACGAAAGTCACTTATCACTAAGTAGTAAGATGTTTAATCAAGGTTCGTGCTTGACGATTCAATTTTTTCTTTTTAACTAGGTATATAGAGATTTAAGTCACGGTGAATTTTTTTTAATAACACTGAGATCTAATATATGTTCCCTTTTGTCATCTTAACAAAATTTTAACGCTCATATGTAATAATTATGTCTCCATGGAATTACAATATCAAGACACAACTTTTTTAGATGTAAATTATGATTAAAATGTCTCTGCATAAATTTCCGCTGCGAAAACTTACGCACTATTCATACAAGGATTTTTGTGAAAAAGTTGTGGTTTGATTTCTTTGGAATATCATGTACATTTTAAGCAATCTTTACTTTAATTTTTGAAAATATGTCTATTATATTATTTAAGTCATACACATTGACAAAAATCGTTAAAGCAAATAACTACTTGAATAAATAATCATATTCACATTTATTATAAACTATCATAATTCTTTGGCCGCATTCCAACAAGATATCTTGGTGATTTAGATTTTATGTTTCACAGAGACTTGGCACGCGGAATCAAATTATTGTGTCAACTATGTATATTTAAACTTTAAACTCGAGATTTTACTATCTGTGCACCATATACTAAATGTATTTTTTATCTATGAGAGATAATTTGTATAATACATAAGTTAAAATAATTGGAGTTTTTGGCGGGATCTCAATCTAACATATAGTGGATTTTATATTATTTTATTCATCATCTTGTGTTATTTGACTCTATATTTTGTAATACTAGCGATATCTTACGTAATATAGTTGGGTTATTGTGCACAAGTTAAGTGGATGGGAAATAATCCACAGAGCATAAATTCTGAGATGCCACGAAAACTCCATGCAAAATTTTATCAATCACCAATACCGTTTTCTTATACATTGAAATTATCACAAGAGACTTATAATATTACTCTCGACAATGGCTGTAATAATCTGGAAGATCGGTTGCCAGAAATAACATTTAAAAAAAAGTTCAAATAATATAATTTTAGTGACTACATTTTAATATTTTTAATTTATATACATTTTAACGTCATGAACTCCTTGTAAAAATACTTAGCTGACATTTTTGTTTAGATAGTCAGTACTGACACTCAAAGACGGAAGAATGTAAATATATCCTGTGCTTATAAATTACAAAATTTATATCTTGATGGAATTCGGCCCCTTTTTGACTTTATTCTATGTAAATCCCAATCTAAAATAACTTTTCATCTTTTAGTCCCATTAAGTTTCAATGTATATAAAGGAAATGTAAAGACTAAGGCATTTTAAGGCATGTATTTGGTGCCTAATTGACGCCTGAACGAAGTATACAAGAAAAAAAAGAATACATATGAAAAAATTGTGATTAGAATTTACTGACGACATTGTAATAGTAATAATAATCATAAAATCATCGGTCATTTCTGTACTTTATTGTAGTTATTACCTACATACAAACTCGATAAATATAACATACCTCAAATTTATTTTGCGTTTTATTTCAATCGTCCCGAATTTCCTGGAAGAAAAAACTTAGCCATGAAAATTTATCCAGGTATTTGATTATAGTCATCGAGCAACTTTATTAACCGAGCATACATATATATATAGGTCCTGTGGGTCTAGTGATTTGGCCGGTGGAATATCATTTCGATATGTTCGGTTGTATTATAGGAGATCATTAACTAGCGATGAATCCTTTCATTCTTATGTCAGAAATTATTCTAAAATTTTTAAACGTGTTTGTGTTGCTGCCAAAGCAAAATTTTTAGGAAATAAAGTACTTGAGTCTAATAATAAGACCAAGACTGTCTGGCATATTATAAATAAAGAATTAGGGAAAAATAAAATAAATGATAATACGCATAATCTAGATGTTGATGGAGTACTAATTTCAAACAGTTCAGAGGTAGTGACTGTTTTCCAAGATTATTTCACAAATATACCTCTACAGGTAACAAAAAATATTAATTCATCAGCCCATGGTGCCGTATCATTTTTAAAAAGTCTGAGGGCACCTGTAAAGTCAAAATTTAATTTTACATCTATTAGTGCAGGTGAAATAATAAGGACTTTTAAACTTTTAAATTTGAAACATACTGAAGACATATGGGGAATGTCGGTAATGGTAGTGCAGTCCTTAATTATCAATATTTCACCATATTTAGCTAACATATTTAATAAGTGTATAGCACAAGGAACCTTCCCCAATCTAATGAAAATAAGTAAAGTAGTTCCTTTATTTAAATCAGGCTGTAGAAATAGTCTTGGAAATTATAGACCAATTTCTGTACTTCCGTCGTTAAGCAAAATTTTTGAGAAGATTATGCTTAAGCAATTAGTAGGATATTTTAAAGCGCAAGAGATTCTGGATGATCGACAGTTTGGCTTCACAAAATCAAAATCGACTACTGACGCTGGTGCAACGCTTTTAAGTAATATATTACGGGCTTGGGAAGGATCGCAGGATGCAATTGGTGTGTTTTGTGATCTATCTAAGGCCTTTGACTGCGTTGACCATAGTACTCTCATTCTGAAATTAAAACATTACGGTGTTTGTGGAGTCTCTCTCGATCTTCTTGTCTCCTATTTAAAAGATCGCTGTCATAAAGTTAGTATAGACGGGGAAACGTCTGCGGGATCCTTGACTCAAATTGGCGTTCCACAGGGTTCCATTTTAGGGCCGTTTTTGTTTCTCGTATATATAAATGATCTGCCGCTAGTGGTTGATAACTGTGCAGATGTAGTTCTTTTCGCGGATGACACTTCGCTTATATTTCAGGTAAAAAGAATAGATTCCGAGTTTACGTATCTAAGCAGTATTTTAAATAAAATTTCCGATTGGTTCGCATTAAATAATTTATTGCTAAACGCAGCCAAAACAAAGTGCATAAGATTTACCTTACCTAATGTTCCACCAACTGATAGTAAAATCGAGATCCAAGGGAATCTAGTTGGCTTAGTTGACAATACTGTGTTCCTGTGTATCACACTTGATTCTAAATTACAATGGGGTCCTCATATAAAAAAATTGGCTGGAAGATTAAGTTCTGCTGCGTTCGCCATTCGAAAAATTCGCCAGCTAACAAATATTGCCACTGCTAGGTTGGTCTACTTCGCTTACTTCCATAGCTTAATGTCTTATGGCACTTTGTTGTGGGGGGCCGCAGCTGAGGTAGACACCATATTCCTACTACAAAAACGGGCAGTTCGAGCAATCTATGATTTGGGACCTCGTGAATCATTAAAGACTAAGTTTCAGGAATTCGGTATTTTAACTCTGCCCTCTCAATATATTCTTGAGAATTTGATGTACGTCCGGAAAAACTTAGGTAATTTAGATTTAGTAAAAGACCGACATAATATAAATACTAGAAACCATAACAAACTGGTCACTCCATGTTTCAGGCTTACTAAGACCAGTAACAGTTTTTTAGGTAATAGTGTTAGATTTTATAACAAAGTCCCAAAACACATTACCGATTTGCCGGATAGTAGGTTCAAGTGTTATGTCAAGCGGGTCTTAATACATAAAGGTTATTACAGGGTGGATCAGTATGTGAACGATAGCGACGTCTGGAAGTGACGCCTCTCTCTGTGCAACCACTAAAAACGAATGTAGCGTTATGTGTCTATTGGTGTGTTAATAAAAAAAAATATATGTTAGTTACTATGAAAAGATAAACCAGATCGAGTTTCTTGCCGGTTCTTCTCGATGACTGGGTTGTTTTCCGAACCGGTGGTAGTTTTGACGTTCATAAGTGCCTTCTCAGGGCCTAAATTGAATAAAGAGTATTTTGATTTTGATTTTGATTTTGATGTCCACAGGAACCCTGGCATGTACAACAATTTTTTCGGAATGAGCGTATATTTACTATTTTAAATTGGTAACACAGGCTGACGTTGAAGGACAACATCGTGAGGAAACCTGAACCTGAGCAAAGTTCTTGTAGGTACCACCATATGTGGGAAAATGTAGAATTGTTTGATTTCGCAGAGTTTAAAAGTTACTACTGAACTGTTACTGATTCTAAATTTTATTTTAAATTTGTTTGTATTGTTTTATTTACATTGGGTATTGTTTTTAATTAATTGTAAAGGACGACCTTAAGTTTACTTAGAATACGATTTTCCGCCTGCTTCATTTGTGATCATTTTTTTTTGCTTCTTTGAAATAAGTTCCTAGTTATGCATTGTTGGAGAGCTCAGAAAACGGTTATGTTTTTAAAATAATCTGTAAGCTAAGTTTCATAAGTTTCATAGTGTTTTTAGGGGATTTTAGTGGAAATAATATCCTTTTTCGTCTCACATTTTTAAATTTGGGCCGATAATTGTTATTTAAATATTGATAAATAATAACCCGTGTTTAATCGTTTTTATAAATCAGGAGAAAAAGTTAGATTTAAAATATTACTTATTTTAAATAAAATTTTTGAAGTTGCATTTATGACTTATTTTGAATTAAGTTAAAAAATATGATAGCTCAGAAATGGCTCAGTTTTGAGTAATGCATATGGGGGTTAAAATTATCACAAATAGTAACCCTATCACCTCTTAACGGGAATACGTCGAATTACCAATAACTTTGTAGTTTATATGTTGAACATAAGAAGTAGGTTATATGTTAAGACATGCATGTACCAATGCGTTGATATTTTAATTTAAAATTCCAGTGTAATTTAGTCCATGTCTTTGAACATACACACACAGCAGGTCTTGTCAGAAAATCAGCGCTGTAACGCTTACGCTTGCATACCTGCAGCCTTATGCAGAGACAAAGATCTTTTTGACTCCATGCAACACTTAGCTCTCTTGAATTATTTTGTGGTGTATATACTAATATGTGTTGTACATGTAACAAATAATTGTTTAACAGATGTAAAATAGCCTTTTAAAATTATGTGAATAGATTGAATCGTTAAATGAAAACGCGGGCGACGTTTAATCCATACAAACGTATTCCTGTTTTACCTCTGGGTAATGGAATTAGAGCAAATATTTTTATACCATACAATCTATATATCTATTACTGTCAAATCCCTAAGTTTTCAAACAATTCAATATTATTAGATTTACGAACCTTCTAGAAGTAGTAAAATTGTCTAAGAGTATCGCCGTTTTTAAGCATTTACCAAATGCATTTCACCAACATCTTCGTATAAACATACTATATACCCGTAAAAACGTTTACCGTTTTGCGGGCATCATGCAAAAACTACTGGAGACTTTTAGTTGGAGACATTTAGTTCTTGAAACAAGAGACTAATTGGTCCTTATCTAAATGGAAATGATCACATCTTCCTTAAACACAAACTTTTAAGAACTACTATAATTTTTTTTTAATATCATATGAGGCAAACGAACTCGTGTGTCACCTGATGTTAAGTGATCACCACCGTCCATAGACACTTGCAACACCAGGGGAGTCGCAATTGCGAGCCAGCTTGTGTTTGGGGGAGGGGAGGTGGGTTTCCGGCGCTCTCACTCACCGAAAGAAACGCAACAATGCAAGCACTGTTACTTCACGTCGGTGTTTCTATGGGTCGGGTGATAGTACCCCGGACAAGCCGACCCATTCACCCTGAAACCAGTAATAGCTTCAGCGTGGCTCTACCACCTACAAGATTTAGGCAAGTTTTGTAAACAAAGTATTTCCTTTAACGTTTTTCTTTCTGTACATACATAAAATCTATACATATAATAAAAGGCTAACGGGACGAAATCTGTACATTAAATATTTTAAAGAAAAAATACGCTGGGAGGGCTTACAATCAATGACAGAACACATTGCTATAGTTTTTAAAAATTTTGTCTGTCTGTCTGTCGTTTGTACAGGATTCACGCACAAACTACTGGACGGATTTTGACAACATTTGGTATGGTGGTAGCTTATACACCGGTATAACATTTAGGCTATGTTTTACATATATATCACATTTGTATGTCTGTTTATGTTACTTTTAAGAAAACATAAAAGAGAAGAAATTTACACAAAAACTACTAGACAGATTTTCACGAAATGTTGTAAGGTAGTAGTTTATACATCGATATAATATACTAGCTTCTGCCCTCGACTTCGTCCGCGTGTAATAGTTACTTTTGGCCCCCGAACCCGAGAAAAACCTCTGTTTTGGAACATTCTTCATTGATGCTCCACCCCCATTGGTCTTAGCTTGATGCTATATAGTATATAGCCTACCTCGATAAATGAGCTATCTAACACTCTTCAAATCGGAGCAGTAATTCCTGAGATAAGAGCGTTCAAGAAAACAACCTTTGCAGCTTACTGTAACAAGACCAAATCTGTACATTAAATATTTTTTGAAAATTATAGTCAGGGTAGACTTTGTTATCGATATAGAAGCCAAAGATTATGCTTTTACAACTTTTGTCTGTCTGTTGGTCTGTCCCTGTGAGCACGCATCACTCTAAAAGTACTGGACCAATTTGGACGAAACTTGACACATGGTTTAACTAATATTACAAGGTTACATTTAGGATACTTTTTGTCCCATAAAACGCAAGGGGTTCTCCAGGATAATGAAAGACAAAAAATTGTAGTTAATGTACCTAGGCTTTTTTGCGACACCTTAGTACAAGAGCCAGCAACGTTGGAAGAACGAGAATTTTAGAAAAGCTGGTTCTTTAATATTATGTAGATATATTATGCCCTTCCAAACAGGATTCAGGATACCTGGTAGCCAGTTAACGTTGTGTTATTTAATGCGCATCACACCTTGACAGGTCAAAATTTTTATTTATAAATAATTTTAGGAAAAAAATGTTTGGTGACTTTTTAACCCTATTAAAACATGAGTCTATCACTGCCAGACAATTTTGTTATTGACAATAATGTGCCCGATGATATTCTTTATAAATAAAATAATTCATTTCAAACCATTTTATTTTTTCAATTGCAAAGAACATATTTCATTTTATATACCATTACTATATTGATATTTCACCGTAAACACTGAAAAACAACGATAAACATAGACATATGACTTGGGACTGAAGACATCTTGAATACATGCATCTACAACAGGCGTTTCCACAATTATTGCTATCTTTATCATACATAAAATGGGGTAAACATATCAATGCAGTAGCAGAATCTAGCTCTAAGTTTCTAAACGTTTTCAAAGCATTAGCCGGTTTTAATTAGGATGTTCATCCATAACATTTAGTTCGTATATACTTCAATATTACACGCAGTCGAATTGACTATGCGAGCTTTCTTTATGATAGTAGTGCTCAGGTTAACATCTATAAACTTGAAAAAGTCCAAAACCAGGCCATGAGAATTATCGGGGGTTTCATTAAAAGTACTCCAATGCATGTTATGGAAAGCGAATTAAATATATGTTCGTTACATCTTAGGAGACAATATTTAGCTGGCAAAATTCTATTTAAATTTAAGTCATTAGAAAAAAACGAACTAACTAATGTATTAGAAGAACTGTCCATCTCTTTCCAATCACTCTTTTGGCGTAACAGAAAAAAACCATTATTAGTTTCTATTTTTTCTCAATATAAAAATACTCCAATGCAAACAAGTATAAAACATGAAATGTTTACTTTACACACCTGGGTCGATAACATTGATTTGCACAATATAATTAAAATAAATGTAGATGGTATTTGGAAGCCAAAGCGTCAATATGGTATTCCTTAAACAAAAGATGTTTGTCTTCAATATATAAATAAATATTATCAAAATTTTGTTAAAATATACACTGACGGATCTAAAGCTGGTAATTATTTAGGAGCAGCATTTTTTAAGCCAAATTCCAAAACTTTTATGAAATTTCAAATTGATGAAAATATTTCAATTATGCACACTGAATTGATAGCAATTGCAAAGGCTTTATCATTTGCACAATCAACGGAGTCCATTAAGATTGTTATTTTATCCGATTCAAAAAGTGCTCTTCAATACGTAGCTCAATATACCTAGACTTTTCGAGGAATACTGATAGCCTACACTATTTTGAAGCAATTACTAGATTTCAAAGCAAAGAACAAAGTAATTGTTTAACAATCGATCCCTTCTCATATTACCTAAATAACTGGGAATGAAAGCGCTGATCTTTTAGACAGAGAAGGATGCTCCGAAGGTGCTCCTATTAATATTTTACCAACTTACTTGGATGTATGCTCAGTATTTAAAAATAGCTGTTACTCGCATTGGAAGGAATACTTTGATAAGCGTTCTAAAACAAAACAAATATGGTACAGAACGATTCAGCCACGCCCCTTAAGGTCACCATGGATTGATGACAATACGATTTGCCGTCGGGAAGCAATCACAGGAATAAGATTACGCTCAGAACATATCCCGTGTAAACAGTTCGCCTACCTGATGCGTAAAGTACTATCACCCCTCTGCCAGAGTTGTGAGTTCATTGATGATGTGCACCACATCCTGGCAGAATGTGTTCGAAACGAAGATATTAGATCTCGGCTTAATGCCTCTGCTTCGTTCCAAACTGGTTTGTATAATTCGTTATTGTCTGACCCCGCTTCGAAAGATGCTAAAGAATTGTACAAAATTAATGTAAGCTATTGTTAAGTTTATTGTCATTCTTATTGTTATATAGTTGTATGTCACTTAGGCGATATAGTTGCGCAGGCGACTAAGCCTTCATTAAAAAAAAAATAATTAAAATTGCAGCTATCTTAACATGGTTTGAACATACTTTATTTTATTTACTAAAAAATAGAATAGGGCACATTATTGTTAATAACAAAAATGTCTGGCAATAATAATTTCATGTTTTAGTGGCGTTTTAAAGTTAGAAGAAAACAAAACATTCAAAAATTATATAAAAATCAATATTTTTGCATGTAAAGTTGCGATATGCACTAATAAACGCAACGTTTACCGGCAGCCAGGTAGCCCGCACACTGTTCGGAAGAACATAATGATATATAAAAAACTGGCCTATTGAAATTCATTGTCAAAACCGTTCCTAGCTCTTAGACAAATAGTTACAGGCAAGTGACATTTGACGCGTCGTGCTCATATCTTTTTAATATTTATTTTTTTCTTCAATACAATGGAGTGTGAAAAAGTTTTAATACAAGTTGAAAATAGTTATGGTAAAATGATATCATTCATGGGTCATTTATGATTATTTATTTTATGAATATATTTTATCGGTTAATTTACAATTTAACTCTATCCACTTGATATTTTATAATGTAAACTCTACTGACTGTATAGTAAACGTCTACAAAAAAGGGAAAGGAACTTCGTTAGGACGTGGGGCTCCATAGACCTCTAAACCTTAATGGAATGGAACCCGGTAGATGATGCTACGAAGGGGTTGTAGGCTTATTTTAAAACCATACCACATACCATCTGGGTATATGTTTGAGTGAGTCCCTTGATAGTTTGGATTCACAATTGGAAACCGTAGATGTGGCTGCAATAAGGTTTTAGATTTATTAAAATTTTTCGCGTTTAAAAATACAATTGACATCAGTGATAACCGATTTGGTGCAGACGAAGTTGCACGGGTCAGCTAGTATATATTATATATTAAGATATCTTATATATATATATATAACAACGCAGACTAATTCCCGGGTATCAATTATTGACAAATAAAATATTAAACTTGACCATATAAGGAAAACTCGGTGTCTTATTATGGAAATCTAGCTATCTAGAAAACACTTTATTCTTAATGCTCGGTAAGTGCGTCCTACACAGTTGCGTAAAAGGAAGCCGCCAGATGGTGCCCCATAGCTATTAAATCATTCAATTGGTTACAGCATGAATAACACTCAACACACAAATTCAACATTTTGAAATCGAGATCACAGGTATTAATTAATTAGTAATAGCTATGTCACATACTTAGATAATGAACATTTCACGTACAGACAGACATACAATATCGTTCATTTAAATTACTATAATCGTAGCTGATAAAAAAGTATTACAACATAATTCTATTAGCAATGTTTACATACCCATTGTCACCAATAAATTGAATATACTAATTACTGTTAAATTTAATAGAAGAATCTATTGGAACATACTTTTACTTCTATATCTTCAGTTATACACTACTGTACTCGATTTGTTGATTAGCATACAGGGGAAGAGGGAGAAATACGGCTAAGTTCCCCTTTGTAAAGCGTTCACCTGCGATTGCGATATACAAAACGCTATACGAAACCAGACGACTGTGTTCTCTCAGACATGGCGAATCAGAGGTCAGCTACTGTATTCCAGTCTGTTAAACATCTTAATGGTAAACAAAGGTATATACTACCCGAAAGTAGCCATTTATTAACTTTTCAAAATCATGGAGTGTTATAGGTACGCCTCTATGAAACTTCGTTAAAAAAGAAAGATTTAAAAGAGTAACAAATTTGCATTACAATTACGGACTATTAAATAATTTTAAAAAATCTGCAGAACCCACTTTACGAACGCTGCCTTGACGTACCTAAATGGGTTGAAAAGCTCATGACTTGTATTTAATTGTACATCAAATAAAACAAAATAAAAATACAAAAGGAGTTATTGAATATTTTAATTGTATGCAATATACATTAAAAATTGTTCAGCCTTGTGATGAAAGAAGCCGGTCCCAGCCGAATTAGACATGATTTAGTAAATAAATTAAAAAAACGAGTCGGCGGCAGGTTTGATATGGAATAATGAGTAGTTTCACTTATACTGTAGACAAATTAAAACTTCTCTTCTTCAAGACCGTGTTTGAAGAACATCATGATTGGGATTTGTGTGCCATCAATGTCTCTGTACTCCATCATGGCGACCATGCCATCACAGTCCATTGATTCGCCGGTGAAAAATTGGAGTTCCTTAAACCTAGCGAGTATGTCCTTCATTACTTTGTTCATATTAGTCTTGAATACATCGACCTGGTCCGGAGCTTTCTCTTCCAATTTCGCTACTAATCTGGAATTAGAAAATTTACTTTTGTAACTCAAAAATACTTTATTAAATTTAGGGGCCCTAAGAAGGCACTTATGAACATTAAAACTAGCACGGGTTCGGAAAAAAAATCCAATCATCGAGAAGAACCAGCAAGAAACATGATCAGGTTTATCTTTTTAACTATTTCATGGGACACATTTCAGAAAGAAATTCTTGGCTTCTGTAAAACTTAACCCTAATCTATTGTGAGATAAGCTAAGCTAGCCCTAATCTCATGTGAGATAAACTAAGCCAAGGAAAATTGTGATTTATTAAAGCATTTGAAATTATTATAACTTAAATTAGTTATACATAAAAATGGGAACATGAGGCTAACAGAAAAAATATTAAAACTGGAATTGCATCCATAGGTCACGAGGAATAATTTATTATCATTGGACAAAATTTAACACTGATTGTCCTACATCAGAGCTATTACATTTCCTAAAACAATACAAATGCTAAAGATATTTAAAAAATAATATTTGAAGAGTATAGATAAATATCTCCCTACAAAAGTAATACACACAACTAAATTAAATGCAGAAATCTAAGAATGCAGTGTCATCTCCATTTCATGAACAAACATTATGAGAATGAATGTTTTTTCACTAAAGTTATTTGATATTGCATCAATCGCTCCATAGGCTGATATTGAAGATCAACCAGTGGTATTAGATGATGCATAATTATATGTTATAAGCAGTAAAAAAAACCATATTTGCAATACAAAGGTAGAAAATCAATTCTATAAAGTTTAATTGTAAATATATTTTAGATTCCATTTTAGAAGCTCCTACTCAAATTTCAGTGCAAGCAGACTTTAGCCGGATTCCTATACAAAATCCATAACTCATTGGATTTGACCTATTAGAAGCTCAGTATCCCACCACTCGTTACAATTGCATGTTAGTAATAAAAATACCACTGAAATCAAAGTGATTGAATTGTTTTTCTTGGGAGTACAGCTAATCACGGGTTTTAGTATATGAATTACATTACATTAAAATCTGGAATACTGTGTAAAATACAAATAATTTAAAAACAACTAAAAATGTCTACTCAAAAACTGCAAACACTATCTTTTAAAGACATTAGAATATTCATTAATAAAAAACTTAATATTACAATACAGTATTCAGTTAATAGTAGCAACATTCTGATTGAAGGTGTTACTTTGTGGAAATCCATCATTAAATATTACACTACTAGCCCGCTCGCATCGAAAGAGTCAACATCGATCTGAAGATGCTCCGTGATGGAGTGAAACACGTCTAGATGTAGTAGTGTTCAATCAATTCCAAACGGAAGTGCAAAGTAGCGTCCACTATAATATTCCATCAAATATATAATTTGTCAAATTGTGCAGATGATTAGATTATTTATATCCATAGCCTTTTTATGACAAACTCATTAAACCTTTTTTAATAGATAATTAACATTATTCTTTGGGAAATACTTCTGCCGCCCATGTGAGTTAGTCATTATCAACATGGCGCAAGAGAAAAATGAATGAAGCTGTTTTTATCTATATTCTTGGCTTTGACTTTCACATATTGCACTATCATTCCACTGTTCAGTTCAAATCTATGATGAACTTAACCTGTACTCGTGACAATATCAACATAGATAAAGCTTCAGACAATATTTACAAAGATTGCGTTTCTCAACCAATCCATATACTGTACTGAGCACTAATCAGTTTAGTAACAATCTATACCATAAATATGTGGAATATTGTATGAATTTACTTATTCAAATGAATGTCACATTATCAATTTCAAAAGCCACAAATGAAATGCCCATATGGTTTATTGCAACAGAATGATAATGCAAAGCAGAACATGACAAATAAGCAAGTAGGTCGTGCAATAAGTCTAATATTAACAAGCCTATTGCTGAATATTTATAGATATGTCAAGTCAAAAGCATTCCTTATTAGCAATGACATATCACAGTAATATTATAATGCACTTGATATTTTAATTTACTACACTGTGTAAGCTTTATCTAACGTAATTACAAAATGTTAATATATTACTTTTAAATTGCATACTGTTCACTACATATACTGTTTAGCAGCATCCAGTATTCATATACCCTTATGACTCATCAATGAATAAATGTTACATATAAAATTCCTTATGCTGCTTAGTTTTGCAAATGGCTTTTGCATTATTACAATAGCAAGCATGGCCTCCATGATATTATTTCTAGTTCAAAAATTAGCCATGACAATGACATCATGGTCGCCAGTTTACTGAACCCACGATAAAAAATTTATTGGCTTTGTCAATTTTCGATTTACGTTTTTTACTATGTTATAGGTGAAATTAACACAGAACTGCAAGATTTTTGTATTATAAACACTATTCACTCACTTTTTCATATAGTCTTTGAGGTATAATGTGTAGGATTTCTTGTCGCCGAAAGCGTATGTTTCGACTAGCCTGTGGTTCAGGACTATGTCTACTCCACTCTCAACGTTGCTATCCGTTCCCTCGTCAGCTTCCTCAGCCGAGGGGTTAAATCCATCGATCTGAATATCGCCTTGTGACCTGGTCACCAATTTGCCGGTCACTTCGTAAATAACTTCATCCACCAGCTTCATTCTGTACGTGTCCGAGAACATCTCGTCACCTGAAATCATTAAAATACACTTTTATCTTCATCTCGAACATCAGGTGTGTCGATGTGGCAATATAATTCGTCATATTCGCTGAAGATAATTTGTACTTTACGAACATCATGAAACGTCAAAATCACCCGTTGCCGATAATGGTGGACCTAATCAAAGAAATCATCACACAATTTTTATATTACGTATATAGTAAACGAAATTACCAGTTATAATATCCTTATAGATTCTCATTTTGATGGATTAGAGGCGATTTAAAATAATAAAACCGAAACTACGGCTTCTAGCCCCAAGAACTAAACCGGAAAGGGCTTTCAAAAGAAAAAGAAGGATACAGATAGTGTTGCTAGCTGAAACATAAAAATGACAATACTTAATTTGTTAATAAATCTTACATAATTCATAAAATATTATTTAAAAAGTTTTATAATAGCACATAAATTTAATAAACACGGAAATATATTATTACGATTGTTAAAATGATATCCAACTATTCATCAAAAATATCGACAGAAAGTAACAAAACGCAAATACAAAAATGAACATTAAAGGAAGTAGATGTCCTTTTATTAGAGAAAAATCATGGAAGTATTTCTATACAACTCTACGGTGTGTAGATTATGTGGTGAAGAAAATGATAATGGGACATTATTATATACTTGTGATGAAAATATACAAAGCTTAAGCGAAGTTATAAATACATATTTACCCATAAAGGTACATTTATTTGGTTTATTGTGGTTGTATTGACTCGATCCTAAATAAAATGGCCGACTTTGTAAAAATGGAATTATCATTTTCATGTCTTTATTGTCTCTTAACTATTTCATATCAAACTGCTTAGCTATTAATATCCAATTATTATTGAAAGATATTATTTTTATAGTCTTCTTGTTTGAGAACCTTGAACTTTTATGCTATAAGAACGTTTGACGTGGATCCAATACCGTATGTATTTATCGCGGTATATTTGACAGAGAACAGCTGATATTTGCCTTTATTTTTTATCATTTCAAGCTATTAGCACTTACAATTTACATTTCTTAGGTTGCAGATGATGGGCAATTACCTCGGACCATTTGCCCAGGATGTACTATTCAACTGGAAGCCACCGTAGAGTTTTTAAATCTCATCGTAAATGGACAAGCAAGTATCATTTTATTATAATTTTCTCAAGTTTTCATGTTTAATAAAGTATTCATGATATTCGACTACAGAAAATAAGGATGTCGTTTTATATGGTTTGACATCCGAACTGTCGCCGTAGAAGAACAATTAAATTCAGTACAAATAAAGTTCAAACTCAGATAAATCCACTCTACTCTCTTAAGAGATATTAAAAAAGTGATAATAATCTTAATTCGATGATTTTATAAGTCAATATAATTTTATCATGACAACAGTATTGAAGAAAACGATCCTGTTCAGCAAATACAGTATTAAAATCTTCTTCTTCTTTCAAAAAAATAATATTTAGGTTGGATTTACCTCCATTAGATAAAATAGAATGCAATTTATCCATTTAAAAAAAACTCAATGTGGAGTTATACAATTTTGTTTTAATATATTTGGATTTATCTGGATTTCAAAAAATACTATTAACACTATGTGGTAGTGGAATAATCACAGTATACTATCAATAGTCAAATTAGTGGTAGCTAAATGAAAAAAAAACAAAAAAATAATACTAACAGAATAAACAAATCTTGTTTTATTTTAGGAGAAGAGTAGATACCTAACCTAATATTTTTAAACAAAATTCAATATTTCTTCAATTTCCTCTATGTTCAATGATCACCTTATTATATTCTCACTTTAGCACTCATGTTAACCACTTTTTTATAATAATTTAATTGCACCAACAATGCACAGTTTTGGCCAAAGTGCATTTCTAGCAATTTGCGACCATCAATTTGTTTTGCTTCATGAACTAGAACTCCAATCGGCAGTCCCTCTGAATCATAATTTTCGAAGTATTGGCTGCGTTTATTTTAGCAATATTGAGACAATTAACTGAGACTGAAAGACAATTCATGTAATACAAAATTATATTATGTCCTTACATAGTTATTACATCCAAATTATTCTGTAACAGTAGAACAACAAAATAACAATAATCGAGAATGCACAACACTATTGTCAACACAGGATTTCAAATAAGGCATAGGTAATGCATAGTACGTATTTCAAACTTACCGAATTTTCTCTTTTTTTAAATTTTCGTTTTATATTTGGCTGCTTGCAGACTTTAGTTGGTTATACAATTATAATGGAATTATCAATGGGAACTGTCTAAATTATAAAAAGAAACAAAAAAGAGCGGAATGTATACTGTGCTACCGTCGCAGACTTTACATAGACTTATAGCCATATTGAAGAATCGCAATTCACTGATTGGCTCTTATGAACTTAACTATATTTGAAAAATATGTGTCATGGATCTATCTGACTTTGATAAAATATTATATTTATTTCTTAAAAACCATGCGGATTTATACACCACTGATACAATCGTTTGAAAGCCCTTTTTTAGCTTTTCTTTTGATACCATAATCTTAAAAATTCTCAGAATTGGTTTTATCCGAGTTTGAACTTAAGCGACTCAATTAAGATAACAGTTCATATTTTTGTTACTTCTATGAAGTTTATATAGACTTTTTTTTGTACTTGCTTTTAATTAGAGTAATTTAGTTAAACATTGCATATAAAGGGGGTATAGACCTTGCAGTTCATATCCAGTTCAGAATTTCCTGCTGCATATTGTGAGATGACGGATTAACAATAAAAAATTGGCCATCAGATTTCAAAAGTCAGGTTCCTCTGGATAATTACCCTATATGCTATTTGTGTTACTATGATATTGCATTAATTATGCATTGAAAAGTTTATGTTGAATTTAGAATCCAGATTCAAATGGCACAAATTTGAGGTGACAGGAGTTGAAGTAGTGGAAGTTTCATCACAAATAATCTTAAAATATACATAACACATATTTCATACTGATATTATAATAAAAATGTGGATGGCCAATATAACAGGTGATAGGTTAAACATTCCCAGTACTCTAGGATATAATACTTCATAGTCACATTTAACATATAAAATAATATCAAAACAAATACTAATACACAACAAAGAGAAACTTAGTTTAAGTTTGTTCTAAGACTTTCCAAAATATGGATATAAACAAAATACACCTAGGTGCAATGACCGGTGCCGTAACCTGCAACGGGGGGAACCCGGCGTTAATAACCGTGGATAATAATACCGCCACTAGCCCCTTTTTTAAACTTCGTAAAATTATTAGAGATGTGGCGACTATTCGGAAAAAAGCACCAAGTATCCGGCTTCTTACTTTTTATGTATTTGTCAATAAAATGTATGTAGGGGGAATTACATTAAATAAAACCTTGATTGTTTATTAATCTTTTTATTTTATAATTAGTCTTACACATTATAAAATGTTAAGCAAAGCAACCTTTCTTTTGATAATCAGTTTCTAAGATTATTTGCTTGTAAAGAAAATATATCTATGAAATTTATCAATCAAAATTTATAGACATTCATAATTATTTATTTTTTTTATTAATAAACTAAGTAATATTGCAATAAGATTGCACGTACATGATGCACAGTAAAAATAATATGTTGAAAAATCCTAAACATTAACTGCTTCATCCATACAGGAGACTTTTTTTTACATATTTAATTGAGCTCTTTTCACTTTAATGAACAATAACAGAGATGTCTTTACACAACAATACTTTTTTACTACCGAGTAGCCGGGTTTTTTTTAAACCGGCTACTGGGCCAAAGTCATAATCGGCACATCTCTAAAAATTATCCTTTGTTGTTTCATGCTTCGCTGAACACGATCCGACGGCCAATGACGCCGTCATAGCGCGTGCTTAAACAACGCCGCGTGATGGATTCAATATAATGTTTGTGTTTCTCGAGATAATTAGGACCAATATTAAGCACCTATTTTTTTAATTGCTTTAGAACGAGAATCGACTTATGAATATTCTGTAAAATATTGTTGGCGACTAACCAGTCGCCCTGTATAAAAGGATTAATAGGAAATAAAATTTTCTAATGAAGTATTTCATTTGTATCCATAACAGTAACAGAAGATAGGCAAAGACAAGCATTAGGTTTCCTTTATAGACTACAAATCCAAATTTATCACACATTTTAAAATTAAGGACTTAACCCTTTTTTACATATTTATTTAGAAAGTAATACGAGAACTGCATCAGAGAGAGAAAGAGTACAAGAAGACAGTTTTTAGTCAAGTTTCAGAAGAGGCAGTTATAACTGATAATATTGTTGTTGAAGGTTAGTATGTTAATTTATTTAATTTGTGGGGATAAAAAGAAAAGTATTATCAATGTCATCTCCGTTTTTTTAGTTATGTGGAGTACATTTATTGTCACTATTGTGAAACTTGTCTGTAGATTAATTTGTCTAGTGTTATCCTACTGTTATTTTTGTTTATTTCTGCAGACTCTTGGTCCGTACCTTTTTTTATGTCATAGGAGGCAAACGAACAGGTGGGTCACCTGATGTTAAGTAATCACACGTCCATAGACACGAACAACACTAGGGGAGTCGCAAGTGCGTTGCCACCCTTTTGGGATAGAGGAGAGAGAGGGAGAAGAAAGGGGAGGGGAGGCGGGCTTCTGGCGCTCTTACTGACCGAACGAAACGCAACAATGCAAGCACTGTTACTTCATGTCGGTTTTCTATGAGAGGGTGGTACTACACCGGGCGCGCCGATCCATTCATACTGAAACCAGTAATAGTTTCAGCATGGTTCTACCACCTATAAAATCTTTTTCCTGATTTTGTTTTATTACTGAAAAATGTTCTATGCAGATTATACAATGAGCAAGTCTTAGATACCTACTGTTTAGTTTATATAACTAGCTTTATTATAAGTAGTAATTGTACTACTAGTTGTAACTAGTAATGTATTACTAGCTGATACCCGGGACTTTGTCAGTCTTATTATCCTAAATATATATATTACGTACAGAGGAAAAAAACAAAGAAAAAATTGAATGCAAACATACTTCTTTGATTACTAAATTTATACACTGTTTATAATAACATAACATTAAATGATGATATAGTTATAGTAAAATTAAAAAAAAAATATTGAAATCAATAAAATGGATTTTGCATGACCTGTATCATTTAATTTTATTTATATAGATTATTATTTAAATTGTACAATTGTAAATATTTTATTGTGTGTTTTAAGTATAAATTAAAATATTCCAAATACTCAATAATTCACTATTATCATTACACAATTTAGAAAATGAAGTGTAAAATATACTGTGGTGAAATGAATACAAAAAAATTTATGAAAAAAGATTGCATCCCATGCCCGTGACAAACACTATTTTTTTTACTTTTTCAATGTTCTTCTTTTAAAGGTTACGATCGAAATACGATAACTGCTAATTATCTTCAACCATATACACCTATAAATCTGAAATTAATTAGTATATGTTTATAGACTGTTATCATATATTGTGCAGTTGAGTGATATGTTGTTACATTCATAACAATGGCTGATAATTGAGCACATATTCGTTATTTGTATTGTAACTTAGAATGTAAGCAACATAAAGTACTCTTCCTTTCACATCTGTTGGTTTTTGCTTGTTCGCACATGATAACACTGCCATGCTATTATCAATGTCAATAATACTAACAAAGAATGAATAATGAACAACAGAATAATAATGTCTTTAGTATTTTTTAACCGACTTCAAAAAAAGGAGGAGGTTATCAATTCGTCTGTATGTTTTTTTTTTTTTTTTTTTTTTTTTTATGTTTGTTACCTCATAACTTTGGACTGGGTGAACCGATTTTGATGATTCTTTTTTTATTTGAAAGCTGGTGCTTCCCGTGTGGTCCCATTTTAATTTGTTCCAGTTCCGACAACGGCATCCAGTGCAAAACCGTATAAGTTTTAAATTTGCATTAATTATGTAAACGACAAATAGACGAATAACTCAATATCACGCTAACCGATTTCGATGATTCATTTTTTATTGGAAAGGACGTACTTCAAGGGTAGTTTGACGAGAGTTTGGTTAGGTTCTGATTATGGGATCCGTGACAAAGTAAGAAAACTTTCAAGAAACGAGCCTACTCCTTTCTTAAGGGCCGGCAACGCATCTGTGTTTCCTCTCGTGTCGCAGTTGTCCATGGGCGGCCGTGATCACTTACCATCAGGTGACCCGTATGTTCGTTTGCCACCAATATTATAAAAAAAACTCTTCAATTCTTAGGAGCCTATTGTGCTTATGCTCGTTGCTGTGTTGCAACATGATGCAAGCATTGTAATTACATTACTTAAGGTGTATTATGTGTGAAGCGATGGTAGCCGAGTTGGTGGTAGAAAAAACTATCGCGGATTATTGATAAGGTTGCGTTCGTACCAAACGTTACTTATTGTACAACCAATTGAAATCATATCGCATACCATACCGATCGATACCATACCGCAAAAATGCGCATATTTTAATATACTTAAGGCGGAACGGAGTTCGCGGGCACTGCTAATAAAATATATTTATGTACACAAAAAATGGAAAAATAAAGTAAATTTTCAAAAAAAAGTATTAACCGACTTCAATATCAATCAAAAACCCATAAGGCACTAAAAAGCGGAAAATAAATAGTTTATCAAATTAACCAAATTAAATAAAACATATGAATATGTGTGCTACCTAGAGATATATTAGAAGTCGGTGCCAACTGAAAATCGCATCATCTACATAGATACAAAAAGTTTAAGTTCACTCTCGCGTCTCTGTAATACATTTCTACCTGGAACAAATTTGAAATTTCGGTTGGCACCGACTTCCAATACATCTCTAGGTAGCACACATATTCATATGTTTTATTTAATTTGGTTAATTTGATAAACTATTTATTTTCCGCTTTTTAGTGCCTTATGGGTTTTTGATTGATATTGAAGTCGGTTAATACTTTTTTTTGAAAATTTACTTTATTTATTAGTTGCATAGGAATATTTTATTTACAAAATTAGTTCTCATCATGTCTAATAACACTTATGTATCCATATTTTACTGCAACATTTAGCAATGTTCCTGTTATATTCTTAAAATATTTCTCCAGTTGATACAAATGGAGAAATATATCAAGTGGACCATCCAATTGCACTGCAAGTGGCAGGCTTGGAAAGGCCCAAGCGTAAACGCGGCCGTCCACCTAAAAAGTCTAAGTCGCCTGAGGAGTTGGAGCAAGAGGCTGCTCTTCGAGAAGAACAACAGAAATCCAAGGAGAAAGCAGAGAACGATGAGTTAACCGGAAAAAGGAGGCGCAAGACTCCGACAAGGTTTATGGGAGTTGTACAGGTTAGTGACTGAGTAAATATTGTAAAATTAATTTTGAAACTGATCTAACAAAGACATTAGAACCTTGGAATGCGCTCGCCACCATCCTCATTATTCCTTACCTCTTTCTACCGTTTACCTCCATTTTTCCTCTCCTAGTAATGGACGCTGTGTGTATAATTATATATTTTCCATACCAAATATTTTCTAAGTGGTATGTTCTTGTATTTGGTATGTTTTGTGGGCTTACTCAGTATGTTCTATTTTCTAAGTCGGTGGATTTTTACCCAAGCAAAGTTATTTTTTATGTATATTTTCCTATTATTATTATTTTCTTTAATAGGTATAATTATAGTACCAGGAATTGTCTAACTGGTATGTTGTGGAAATCAGAAAATCTTATATTTGATCTATACATATAATAAAAATGTAAATCCAAATTGTTTGTATTTTTTAGATCTTCGTAAAAAATCGGTACAGGTGTCTGGGAATACGTAATAAAATACATTTCAATCAATTTTAGATATGCCTGTGTGTCTGTCTGTTTGTATGAACATGCATCACTGCTAAAGTACTGCGTTCACAATAAAACCTTTTCAAGAAAATCATAAAGCATATCTTCTTGTAACATTCGGTCTTTGTTTAATTAAAATCGGTTCGGTCTATCAAAAGTTATTATAGTTTTAATGACGACGTGACTTAAGTACGAAAGCCGACAGAAAAGTAGATAAGTAAATGGATTTAATACATTCACATGACTTTATTAATTGGTGTTCTTTTACATAAGGTTTTACGCAGACAAAGTTGGAACTATGGGTATTAAGTGACTTGAAAAATATTTTCTCCAAATGTTACTTAACCCATTTAAGAGTCATTAGTATATTTGTGTATTTGATATTGATACAGGGAAAAACTTATTTAAATATATACCATTTATAATCAGGGTAAAGAACTAGAAAAAATATTCAAAGAGGAAGGTATGACTGATGATGAAGGGAGCGATTCATGTGACAAGACTGAAGTAGACACCACACCAAGACCTACAGTGTTGAAACAAGCTGAGATTATTGGACACAAGGAAGACTCCGGAGAGTTGGTGGTGGTTGTTAAGGGAAAAGGTCGCGGTAGACCTAAAGGTAAGGATCCTAAGTACTCATTACATTTATTAAATGGTATTAACCACCTGTGATGATTAGTAACATTTAAATATGTATAACCTATGGCACTGTGAAATTATATGAGAATATTTTAGTTACTTTTTGTTAGTTACCACCTTCAAGTTGCAAATTTGTTACCAAACACCTATAAGTAATTTTTTTTTAATTATTCATTTTTCCTAAAAATATCTTAAATACAATTTTTAAGTAAGCAAGACAAGTTTATATTTGACTACTTATAGCTAATTGTTAATGTATTTTTTCTTATTATTATATTTTTCCCTTTTAATAGGTACAATGGGTATTATTTAAATTTATGTTAGTAAGTTGTGGAGACTATACCATTTATGGTGGTTTCTTTAACATGTGGAGATTTTGGTGTAATTTTAAAAAGAATAAAAAAATAAAGTATTTCGATTTCCGTAGATGCTTGATTAATTCCTCCCAACCCCTCGGGCTTACTTTGGACTACTTAGTCTTACTTTGGACTATCTTGTGATTTAACATGGGGAGATTGTGGTGAAATTTTAAAAAGAATAAAGAAGGCATGGTATATTGTAGGACGCATGAGACCGACACGTGAGGAGTGTGGTATCTGTGGTATGGAGTTCTCTTGTATCGGTCGGTACATGTCCCACGTAGCTCAACACGGGCCTGTCTCGTACTGCTGCGTGCAGTGCGAGGATACATTCCCAACCCGTCTTCTCTTCAATTTGCACCAAGCTGAACACTCACACACAGGCCAGAAGATCATATCTGTTGTCAACGGGGAGCCTATAGCCACGGTTAGTATTCATTCCCTGCATTTTTTTATTGAAATCTTTTTAACCCACACTGCGGTTTGAAACTTGATGAAACGAAAATGTGACATTAAAAAGAGACACAATATATACATCTATAAGATTTAACGTGCGAGAGAACGAGATAGAATATATTATCGTTTATTTAAATATGATGTAATTATCTGAAGGAGCCTATCTATTGTCACAGTTAATATTCATTCCCTGCTAAATAACTATTGTATATTGAGAAATCTTCTTTAGACCCGTTGTGATCGGCAACTCGATTAAACGAAAAACCGAGATTAAAAAGAGACGCATATACATGTATAGAATTTAATGTGCGAGAGAATGAGATAGAATACATTATCGTTTGTTTGAATATTTTGTTAAAAAAAAATTAGTTTCTCTTATACCACGTATGAATTATGTAGATATATCTTTTTTATTTATTGTGTTATCTCAATTTTAACTGTTATTAAATGTGGAGAAAAATAAATAAAAATTATAAATATGAATATTTTACATAGTTATTTTTTTTCGTTTATTAAAAAAAATTTATGTGAAGTCATTACAAACAAAGATCAAAGACAAAACAAGGAAAATATTTAAATTTCGAATTACTAGTTTAAATTGATAACAGTTGACAATGAAGGAAGGCATCGTGAGGGAACCTCACCTTGAAAATTGTTCTCATTGTGGCACCATGAATAGGAAAAAAATAAATTGAAACTGACTGACGCTCATGTGTTGATTATTCCAGCAAAGTCATTACCTTACACAATTTTTTTTTATATTTTCCAGAACATTAAAGATGAGGCAGTATCAAGCAATCAGAACCAGCCACTACAACAGACACCAAAGGTTGAGGGCTCTGACAAACCTGATAACATTGTAGTGGAACCGAGTGGCTCACTTCCAGATCTGAACTCGCAACCTTTGGAATGTATTCCCGAGGATAATCAAACTGCTAGTATTGAAGACCCTCTCGAATGTACCACTGCACCCGATGATACAAATTCCAGTCCTGTTCTTGAAGAAAATAATCCTAAAGGCGGTAAGCTATCTTAATTATTAAATTAATAATTAATTACATAAATCACTCATACCTATACATGTAATAAGAATATAAATCTAATGTGTCGGTACTTTTAGGTTTTTGCAAAAAAAATTAATGCCGGTGTCTAGGAATAAGTAATAAAATACATAACAATAATTTTTAGCAGTGGCTGTCTGTCTGTCGGTTTGTTTACATGTTAAACATGTTATATGAATGATTAAAACGGATTTTTGGATTTAGCTCATTTTGAAATGTAAGGACTCAAGTAAAGACTTTTTTTATGTCAATTTTGTCAATATTTTTAAAGATCACTGTCTCACACAATCGCCAGTCCGGTGAAGCTATAGCGTAGTCAGTTCGAAAAAAAAAAAAAAAGTCTCACACAATCACTCACTTTTTTATATAAGTATTTTGTTTACCATTATAAATTTATCATTATTTAATAATAAAATCATCCGAACGTATTAAGTCCATTTACTTAGTCTGTCTGAACATGTTAAACATGTTATAAGAATGATTAAGACGGATTTTTGGATTTAGCTCATTTTGAAATGTAAGGACTCAAGTAAAGACTTTTTTATGTCAATTTTGTCAATATTTTTAAAGATCACTGTCTCACACAATCGCCAGTCCGGTGAAGCTGTTAAGACCTTGCTTGGTCAATGGCGTAGTCAGTTCGAAAAAAAAAAAAAAAAAAAGTCTCACACAATCACTCACTTTTTTATATAAGTATTTTGTTTACCATTATAAATTTATCATTATTTAATAATAAAACCATCCGAACGTATTAAGTCCATTTACTTATCTACGTTTCTCACTTAATTCGTGTCGTCATGAAAATTACAATAACTTTGAACAGAGTGGACTGATTTTAACGAAACTAAGACTAAATGTTACTCGAAGATTTGCTTTATGACTTTAACAGTGATGTGTGACCAACCGAACTGACACACAGCCAGACATTTCTAGAAATGATTGAAATCTATATTATTACTTATTCCTAGACACGTGCAACATTTTTTTTTTTTCACAAAAATGTAAAAAGTACAGTCAAGTTAAATTTATAGTCTTATTATATATATAAATTACATTATAAACGTTACCCAAGTAAGAATAATTCTTATTTATTTCACCATAAAATTAGACACTATATAATTTTAACTTCTATAACTCGTTACAGTCTTCCAACAGTAGCTATTCTATTTAAAAACGTTTAAGTCGAAATCTCTATAAATCGTCTCCTATAAAGTTCGACTTAACGAGGTTCTATTATAATTGTGATTTTAGAAGAAGTTCCTGACTCGTCGGTAGAGAAACCGAATGAGGCTGAAAGCGAACCATTGCCCAAACGGAAATTGAAATGCAACTATTGTGACAAGCTGTTCAGTAGCAAACAAAGCAAATCCTTACATACAAAGGTAATGAGTTTGTCTTGTTATACAAGGCCATAATTTGACTGTAGTATTGATTATTTAGTGTCTTTAGTTTTTACTTTACTTTATTATTTAGTTATCGAATTTCGACTTATCGAGGTTGTGATGTAATTTCTCTATTAATTTTTCATAAGATATTTATTACTATTCCTTAATGTGTCTAATTAAACACAATTTAAACATGTTCAATAAATATAGAAAAAATAATTTGTAAAGATAGTTTTTGCTTTGAGTTTTTATGGTAAATCTTTAACATTCCACATAGTGTAAAGATTATTCAAGTAAACGTTTTTAAGAGTTTGTTAAGAGTTATAAAAATGTTTACAAATATAAACCAAGGATAAATCTATTTTTATTATTTGGCCAAAAATATATTATCATTTGAATTAGTTTAACGTGTATTGCTGGACGTGTGTATAAACCTATTGTGTGACATGTGTAGGTACGTTGTGTGACGTGTGTATGAACCTATTGTGTGACATGTGTAGGTACGTTGTGTGACGTGTGTATGAACCTATTGTGTGACATGTCTAGGTACGTTGTGTGACGTGTGTATGAACCTATTGTATGACATGTATGGGTACGTTGTGTGACGTGTGTACGAATCTATTATGTGACATGTATAGGTACGTTGTGTGGCATATATAGGTACGTTGTGAGACGTGTGTATGAACCAATTGTGTGACATATGTAGGTACGTTGTGTGACGTGCGTTTGTGCAGGCGACGCACTACGGCGAGCGGCCGTACGTGTGCCTGGAGTGCGGCGCGAGCTTCGGGTACCCGCGCTCGCTGGCGCTGCACAAGCTGTCGCACCGACGCACGCGCACGCCGGCGCACGGGTACGCCTGCGACCTCTGCGGGAAGGTAACTACCTCTCTTCATTATTATTTACTACTATTTGCTTGGGTTCATTTAGATTTCACGTATCCCTCGGGAACAATACTTTTTTTCATTAAAAGTACCCAAGGCCTTTTTTGTGTCCCTGTATGCAAAATTTCATAATGCATGGTTAAGTAGTGAAAGCGTAACAAACTCGCATTCGTATTTATAATTTAACACGTGTGAAAAATTATATAAGTGGTTTATTAATCTGCCTCTTATTTTGAATTTAAAGTATTTTAACTTCATGTTGTCATAAAGACAAGCGACTAGGTTTCTTGCAAAAGCGTCTGCATGCTCCGTTATCGATAACGTTTTCACTGAAGATCTATCGCATTGACGTTGATTACAACTGGTAGTTTGGAATGAGGTTTCTTATCGTACGGTACGGGTGGGGTCTAGGATAAAAAAAGTGTAATATTTTTCCGTCACGACCCATTCTGCGCGCTTATTGGTTCAAAGGCAGCCAATAAGTTTGCACCCGTTCGAGTCTGCGCAGTCATGATTTGTACACGGCTTACGCGTCAGTTGTTTCGTACCATAGCATGTTATCTGATGAAGTTTATATTAAATTTGGTGAATTCAATGATGTATACTAATATATTTATTTTCGCAAGTAGAAAAAATAGATAAATTATGAAATTTCCTACTATTCCTTCAGTTCATTAGATATTTCTGCGTTTCATTTAATTGGTCTCAGACGCTAGTAATTAATTTATTTCTATTTGTTAATCTAAATATATATATATATATATATATATATATATATATATATATATATATATATATATATATATATATAAATTCAGTGTCATTATATTTGTCCACGGTGAACTCCGAAACTACTCCATCGATCTTTATGAAAATTGGCATTTATGTATAATTTGGTCTAACTTGAAAGATAGAATAATTTGTATTTCGATTAATGGCCTCAATGTTTTTTAATCACAAATGAAATGTTTGTCAATGTTGATTATTGTTATTAATTGTAAATTTTATCAGTCTCGGACAGATGGCGCTTTAAATTATTTTGTTGACTTATAGGCATTGACTGTTATAGATATCTCATAGATGGCGCTATGTTCAGTTTTTACGCAGACTCATAACCCCATAATACCAAATACTTTATCATAATTTTAAATCAACGTGTAATAACTGAGCCACAGCAACGCATGACCGGATCAGTTAATCAATAAGCTATATATAATCTATCTCTATATATCAATAGAATGTATTAAGTCCATTTATTTATCTATTTTTCTCTCGTACTTAAGTCGTGTCGTCAAATTAATTACATATAACTTTTGATATAGTGAACCGATTTTAATGAAATCAAGACTAAATGTTACTGGAGGTATGCTTTATGATTTGAGATTTTATCGTGAACGTAGTACTTTAGCAGTGATGCGTGTTCATAGAAACAGACAGACAGAACTAAAAATGATTGAATTGTATTTTATTACTTATTCCAAGACACGTAACATTTTTTTTTCATAAAAATCTAATAAGTAAAAAGATGTTAGATATGCATTCTTATTGTATGTATAGATTAAAGAGTGTGTGTTTGTGTGTGGTGGGCAGGTACTGAACCACCCGTCGTCGGTGGTGTACCACAAGGAGGCGGAGCACGCCGGCCAGCGCTACGTCTGCAACAAGTGCGGCAAGTCCTTCAAGCACAAGCAGCTGCTGGCGCGGCACCAGCTCGTGCACACGCAGCTCAGACCTTACAACTGCAAGGTATCATATCTATACTAATATTATAAAGAGGTACTTTTTATTTTGCTAAATATACATTTTCAATAATTAATCATAATAAATGTCATTAAAATGGACAAAACTCTATAATATGACAAGCGCTGGTTGAACGGTTTTAAATTAAAAAAAATCTATAACAAAAATATATATTACTTTTAGCTTTACAATAAAGTCCGCGACACCATATATCTAAGAATAATATCTCAGCCAAGAAGATAGTTTTTATGTCAAAAATAAAATACATTTTACAAGATTATTTGATTAGCAGTATAATCTAGTAAATTTATTGTTTTGTCGCTGCCGCTGAAAATGGCTAACCATATTTTTAAATTTCGAGCCAATTTGTCTGTTGGAGTTTTAACCAGTTATGGTATTTCGACAGTCCAGGCGTTAATTACTATTGGCTGTAATCGACTGGATGATTGCAAAGAAAGAAAGGAAATATGTTCATATATAATATATGTATTCATTAAATACCCGGACAATAAAATAGTGAAAAAATAGAGCTATAAAGATACGTATAACATAAAATGAATAAAATAAATTAAAAGTAAAATACAAGATATTTAAATTATGCCATGATATTGTTGTAATGGCGCACAATTCAGCATATGCTTGCTGGCCACCAATGCAACTAACCCCATTGTTGATTTTCAATATAAATAGTGAAATGATATTTAAATCATTTGAAAAAATGTTAAGTAATAAACATAACGTCATACTATTGATGCTATCCTGTACTGTACTAACCTACTCTTGACCCGAAGTGGATTACTATTGACTTCCCTATTCCTGTTTAATATCCTGCACTATACTGACCTACTATTAACCGGAAGTAGATTACTATTGACTTACCTATCCTTGATTAATATTTTAATTTGATTCCATTGAACTATGAGATAATAAAATTGTCGTCATATTTCTAATTCATTTAATGTAACGTTTGTTTATCTTTATAATAATTTGTAGCTCTGCGGCGCAACGTTCAAGACGAAGCCGAGTCTGCTGAACCACCAGCTGCTTCACTCTGGCGTTAAGAAGTACACGTGCGAGATATGCAACGAAAAGTTCGCCCACAAAACCAGCCACACGTTGCACATGCGTTGGCACACGGGTACGTCTGTTTCTTGTATGTACAGTCGAATTTTAGGTAATTCCAAGTAAGGCATCATTATATTTTACTAACTACGACTTATAGGGTCTACTTTTTGAAATTCAAGTTATAAAGTATAAATATGTTTTAATTATTAATATAGTTTACATATATAAATATAACCTCAGAGTTGATACACAACACTGTATAAGTGTAGATGAGTCGCAGTTAACCCTCTCCGTCACCGCACGCGCTCATTGGTGAAACCAAGTAGCTCGCTTTTGGGCAAATCAGATAACGCGCGCTCATTGGTCAAATTAGAAAACGCGCGCACTTTCTCGGATTCTTGTAACATATTTCCGTTCGTTTTCCAAAATTGCTCCCACAAAAAACTCGAGGCAGTCAAGGATTGCCGACAAAAGTTAAAACTCTAAAATAGAATAATTGTGTTCTGTTTTGAATCATCGAATTAATTATATAGTGAATTATTTAAATCTTATAATTTTTAAATTGAAATATTATATATACTAATAATGCACGGAGGTTTATCTATGTACATATACCGGACAAAAGTTTGAACCCTAACAGTATTCAAGGACATGATACTTCATTTTGACATTTAACATATAAAAGTCTAATATCAAAACAAATACTAATAAACAACAAAGAAAACCTTAGTTAAAGTTTGTTTCGTCTTTCGAAACGAGACTTTCGAAAGTATGGATACAAATGTAATAAACCTAGGTGCAATGACCGGTGCCGAAACCTGCAAGGGGCGACCCGGAGTTTATACGTTTTGATAATAATACGAACAATAAATTCTTTTTTGTTAATACTTTGAAAATTATACTTTGTCGGTTGGTCGTTGATCCCACGTGTTTTCGCGCTTTACGGAACACGGCCCGACGGTCACTAACACTGTCCTGCCACGTGCTTTAACTAAGGCGCGTATGGGATTCAATATATTATTTTATATATTTTTCTAGATAATTCGGGCAAATATTAAGCACCTATTTTTTTATTGATTTAGAATAAGAATTGAGTACTGAGTACCCTCTATAGATATTGCTACTGTTCAAACTTTCACCCGGTTTTTTATTCACCCAAAAAAAAAGAGCTCAACGCGGCTAAAGAAGTTTTCATTTCAAAATATTCAAAAATAGAGAGGAAAGGCATGTTACGTGTCAAAAATATTTTTGCCCCCTAATAATGATCATGGGCAACATGTGTGTTCGCATGCTGTGTCCACATCTATAAGAATGCAATCATCGCATGGTTTTCAGCATTTTTCAATTTTAAGTATAGTATAACTAAATTGTAGTCAGTTTTATGGACCAATAAAAGAAATAGATTGTACTTTAGATCACACGACTGAAGTAAAAATTCTTTAACTTCATCTATATATATGTTTATATATGTATAATATATACATGTATATACAGATAATAATTTTCTGCATATATTAAAATTTATTATGGGTTTTACTAACTATGAGCTGTCTTCACTAACTTATATCTCCCTCTCAACTTCCGTTCGCCTCGCCCGATCACACGTTTTCGTAACGCTCTCGTCACGCATTCACCAGCTTACCCCCCAAGCCAAGAGTGCGTAAAGAAGTTTTACTTAAAAAAAACATTGGAGTGTACCGACTGACGTGTAGGTGTGAAGCCGTACGCGTGCAAGATATGCGGCAAGAGCTTCAGCCAGAAGGGCAACCTGTCCGAGCACGAGCGCATCCACACCGGCGAGAAGCCCTACCAGTGCTCGGTGTGTCCGCGACGCTTCACCACCTCCTCCCAGCACCGGCTGCACACGCGCCGCCACCTAGCCGACAGGCCCTACGCACCGGATCCCACCCCTAAGAGGTACCAACATTTAAAAAAAAAATCGAAACAGAGCTATAAACATATCACTTTATTCATAAAATTATACAGTAATCTTTTGTTGTAGTTTTTCATATTATTAAAGTGAAATGCCATCGCCTCAAATATTTTCGTCCATCTATCGCATGTCGCATTACAGACGGGCGCGGAGTAAGGGTAAAGTGAAAGGCGTTAGGCGAGGGATAGCATGTATCTCGGTCGTCGCAATAGTTTTCGGATTGTACTGTGCTTACCATCAGGCACAATGCAAATGAAAAAAATGAGGTGATGGATAAATGCATCGGTTTACGAGTATAATTATTGTGTGTATATAGGAAGGCTTCGCGCATTGTGTGCGGGAGCGGCGTTGTGGAGTACCGGTGCGGCGAGTGCGGGCGCGCGTTCCCGGAGCGCTGGATGTACACGAAGCACATGCGGCGGCACACCGGCGAGCGCCCCTACCGCTGCCCGCACTGCCCGCGCGCCTTCGCAGACTGCTCCAACCTCAACAAGCACAAGAAGGTATACAGCTTCCTCGCTCGCGACACCACATGTAACACTGCCGTGATGATAAGAGCGGTTAACTTCGCATCCGCACACCCGCCGCGGCCTCCCTCGCCATTGCCTTAAGCCTAAGTTCGATCACCCGGAGTAGAGCTCTCGAAAATGTTGATAGTACGATACAGATACACTATATTCACTAGTCACACGCGCGCGCACAGACAGTAGTTACATCGTTTTTTTAAAGTACCTCCTTTTTTCGTTTTTGTTTAGCTAGCCTTAGTTAAAATTGACAGACGCAATGTATATCCCTACCTTCATATATAAAGATGTATGGTTAGCTTAGTTCGCGCATGGTTAGTGTAATTCCATTCGCGTTGTTATATCTTAGGCAACATCTTAAGGGACGGTTTATCCATTTGGACACCCTTGAGCTAGATGTCTTTCGGCATAATCCCTCTGTTGGTGCGTTTCGGCAGCTGCACTTGAGAGCCAGTCCCCTCTAGGTTTGGCGTTTTTACCATCTTTGCCACGTCTATCTGTCTGTCTGTTCGCGATATATTTAAAGAGTACTGAACGGATTTTCGTTCGATTTTCACAAAGTGATTTATGAAGAAGGTTTATTAAGTATTTAATTTGTCAAGGTGTTTTTATTAACAGGGCGAGATAACGTTCGCCGGGCCCGCTAGTAAAGCAATAAAACCTTATCGAATATTATTATAGCCGTGTTGAAAAATACATAATTTGGGGCCGTTTAAGTTAATACTGCTTATGTAACCATAAGCAGAATGTTTATAATTTCTGACAGCCTCCTCTTGCTCAGCGAAAGTAAGCAATGCTCTTACCTCCTTCCCCCCACTCATGCTTACGTAAACATTTATACTGGGTGACTGGTTAATCGTTAGCAATATTTTACAGGATATTCAGTAAATGGTACTCGTTCTAAAATAATTCAAAAATAGGAGCATAATATTTGTCTTAATTATCTAGAAAATACAAAAATTATAGTCTTCTACCCGTCTATGTTAAAACACAGTGTCAATGACCGTCGGATGCAGTAAAAGTGAAGCGAACCAACTAACAAAGAATAAATGTTCGAAGTTTGAACAAACAAAAGGGTTTATTGTCCGTTTTATTATCGAATGTTATAAACTCCGGGACGCCGCTCGCAGGTTTTGTCACCGGTCATTCAACCTAGGTTTATTTAAATTTGTAGCCATACTTTTGAGAGTATTCGAAGAAACTTTAACTAAGGTTCTCTCTGTTATTTATTAGTATTTGTTTCGATATTATTAGTTTATATTTTAAATGTGACCATGAACTATCACACGTTTGAAGGTTGTCACTGTTTAAACAGTCATGGTGTATAAGTGTTTTTACATCCGTTCTGGTTAAATAAATAAATATTGCTGACGCAACACCACCCAGACTCCCATCCCCTATGTCATCAAAAGTAAGCAAATCAAGGACCTCCACCCCACCAGTGCTTATTTAAATAATCCTTACGTAGGTTTGTAGATGGTAGAGCCACGCGGAAGCTATTACTGGTTTTAGTATGAATGGGTCGGCTCGCCCGCGGTACTACCACACGACCCATAGAAACACCGACTTGAAGTAACAGTGCACGCATTGTTGCGTTTCGTTCGGTCAGTGAGAACGCCGGAAGGCCACCTCTCCTTACCTCCTTCATCCTACCCCCCTCTCCACTCCCATCCTCCTCCCCATTAAAAGGCCGGCAACTCACTTGCGACTCCCCTGGTGTTGCTAGTGTCTATGGACGGCGGTGATCACTTACCATCAAGTGACCCGCTTGTTCGTTTGCCACCTATAATATAAAAAAAAAACGTAATTTGATCCCTTTAGTAATTTTTTGGTAATTCGATGACTTTGTTAATTTGCAGCAAGTTCACAAGCAAGTGAGCCTCCTGATGAGCGAGAAGCAGCAGCCGGAGAGCGGTTCCAGCTGGACGGGGAACACGTTCACGCTGCAGCCGCAGACGGAGAAGGTGACCCTCATCGAGTCGGAGGACGGTGGACGCGTCATATACGTCGCCTGCGAGCCCTCCTCCGCCACCTCCCCCACCTCCACCACCTCCACCGGCTTCCGCGTACTCCAATCACAACAGGTACCGTATCCGCGCCGATATTATTACTGTGAATTTTAGTTAATCATATCCCATCTATTTTTATGGTGAATTATAGGAGAAAATATATCACTGAATCTGTAAGAGAGAGACGAGACGAACTTCTTAGCCTTCCATGGATTCACCGTGCGGGTGCCGGGTCCATCGTGTGGCAGAGGGAGAAACTCAGAGCAGTTCCCAGGACTTGCGACCCAGGTGTAGGTTTAAGGAGGCCCCCTTTGAGATGCGTATCAACGCTCACCTTCACTGCTCGAGTTTCCCGCCCTGCCTAGCCAAATTTGGTAGGAACCTGTTAGTGCAGCCTTTGATACTCGTTCTAAAATAGAACTTACTGCAGTTCTCGACAGGCCAAGGTCCTTCAGAAGGTTGTAGAGAGATTTTGCTGGTATACCTCTCGCTCCTACTTCTACCGCGTATAACTCAACCACATAGCCATTTTTACTTAGTTCATTTGTTAGTTCGTAATATTTATTTAATTTGGTTGTGTGGTCTTTAGGAATGTTGGTTTCCCACGGTACAGTAAGCTCTACTAGTATTATATGTTTTATGTGTCTAGAGAAGAGGAATATGTCCGGTCTGGATGACGAAACACCAACATCCTCTGGGATTATGTATACATATAATACGAACAAATAACATTAACATCTGTTTTTAACAATAAAAGCTAAAAAATAAATCTAACGCGTCTGTACTTTTTACATTTATAAGGGAAAAAAATGTTGCTGCTGTCTAAGAATGGGTAATAAAATACATTTCAATTATTTCTACAAATGACTGTCTGTATGTCTGTTTGCTTGAACAAGCGTCACTGCTATTTGCGTTCACGTTCATGATAAAACCTTTTCGTATTGCTTAAAATTAAGTACTCTGTCGCATTGCTCGAACCTATAATGATGTATATGATACCATACACATATTTCGACATGTAAAGAAAACGAGGAACGGGGAAGACATTTAAATGTATATGCATTTATATGTAAATATACACGCACAGGAATTGCAAACACAGGCATACAACCACCCAGGGCTGGTTTTTGTGGTGATTTCGAAAAAAAAAATCGAAAAATTGCCATATAAACTGAAAGACAGTGAAAAAAAAGCAATCTCGGTAACGTTTACAAACATTTTTGGATTTTTGTTAATAGGATACAAATTGTAATCTATCTTTTCTGAACGGTTACCGCGTGACATGGTACTGTAATAAAGGTCGGATGTAGGGCACTGAATATATTAAAGTCGTAAGTTTACAAAAAATTAAACCCTATCCGATTTCTCTAATAAAAAAGCACAAAAAATACGTAAATGCACTTTTTAGATTGGACTTATAGTTTAAGAGTAAATTGAAGAAAACTGTTTCAAATGTATTTCAAACAAGCGAAAACTATGAACCTCTCGTGATTTCCTTTGGGAAATTTTACAACAGTACCTTGCATTATATGCCACAAGTAGCCAAAATAACAAAATGATGGAACATTATGGAACTTTTTGAGATACAAAACATTATGGATTTACAAATATCGAAAATATCGAAAAAAAATTGCGGGGTGGTAGGGTGTCTGTACCCGACTGGATCGCGACCACCGTACACCAGGTGGAACACCCGCTATAGTGGCACGTTTGGGCGTGTCGCGTTCCGGGATCAGCCGGTGTATATCCAGCAACCGGGGGAGGGGGGGTTGTCCCTGACTGGGTCGCTTTCAGGCCGGCATGACAGCGGCGACCGGCGATGGATAGTATGTCTTTCGGTGGTCGCCATTGTTTTTGGATTGTACTGTGCTTACCATCAGGCACAGAACAGTCAATTTGCCGAGCTACAATAATAAAAAAAAAAAAAAAAAAATTAGTGTGCCCTCAAAAAAGAAGTGACATCCATCTAAGTTTGCACACGCATCCACGCCCATATATACGTTAAAGGCCAGTACTGGTTATAATGTTTTCGTTTTACTCATATAACTATTATTACTATGTATCGAACACTTTGTTGTATTTGAGAAATTCTGTTCTAGCTGGAATTATTACATATTATAAGTTTATTTTATAAAAAACGATGCTGTTTAATTTCTCAAATCAAAAATACCTTATTCAGTTTAGGCCCTAATAAGGCGTTTATGAACGTCAAAATTACCACCGGTTCGGAAAACGACCCACTCATCGAGAAGAACCGGCAAGAAAGTCTATCGGGTACAACTGTTTAACATATATATATATTTCGAATACATTATACGTTACAATACCGTTTTAATGAATGCACAGAGAGGAGGCAATTCCAGACGTCACCATTGTTCACATATTGATCCACTCTGTAATAGCCTTTCGACCCTGGAACCCGCTTGACATGGCGCTTAAATTTACAGTTGGGCAAATCGGTAATATGTTTTGGGACTTTATTGTAAAACCTAACACTATTACCTAAGAAACTATTACTGGTTTTGCTAAGTCTGAAACGTGGGACAACCAGTTTGTTACAGTTTCTAGTATTCAGATCATGCCGGTCCTTTACAAAATGCAGGTTTTCAAAGTTTTTACGGACATACATTAAATTATCAAATATGTATTGGGAGGAGAGGGTTAGAATACCGAATTTCTAGATAAATAAATTTCAAACACTGTTTTACTTTCATTTACCATTTGCTTTGGGTTTTATTTAAATAATAAAATATTATAAAATGACAAAATGAGTTGCGTTCCGAGTATATTTAGGGTACTAATGTAATAAAAGGAAATAGTTATTGGTTAGGTCTGCACATTTCTTAACATAGTAACCTTAACACGTCTACAGGAGCTGGAAGAATTGCAGGCGGAGCCAGAGAGTAAGACTATAGCAGCGATGGAGACCGAGGACATACCTTCAGTTATCGTGAACGCGAGTAATCAGATACCGGTATGGGTATTTCAAATTCTTTTTAAATTCATTTCTATTTTTTATCTATTAATTAATTTAAAAAATTAACAATCCTTACTAATGTTATAAACTAGCTTCTACTACGTCCGCGTGGAATGGTTACTGTGAGCTAACGCTAAAAAAAAACACACCTACTTTGAAACATTCTTCATTGTTCCTCCGTGGTCTTATGGTGTTGGTCTTAGCGTGATGATATATATACAGCCTTCCTCGATAAATGGGTTATCTAAATCGAAAGCTTTTTTCAAATCGGACCAGTAGTCCCTGATATTAGCGCGTTGAAGCAAACAAACTCTTTAGTTTTACTATATTAGTATAAATGACAAAATCTGTTTGTTTCTTGCATATATTGTAAAATTATCCTTACAAATTGTCAGAGAAAATTGAGTTGAAAAAAAATTACTGTTTTCGATGGATTGGTTAAATTTATATTAAACTAAGCGAAAGCCTGAGTAAAAATTTGTAGAATATAAAAGTAATCGAATATGTATTGTTAACATTATCGATTATTTGAAAGGTTTTTTTAATTGTCATCCATCACGGACAGCTCTTTTCTACCAACAGAAGGACATATTTCTCTCCTACACATGACAATTACTATGACAACAAAAAAGACTTAACCAACTATGTACAGCCATTGCTGAAGTGATGCACTTACATACATTCGGCAATTGATTTTTATTTATATAGCCAAGTTAAGTCTGAATAATGTTGTTGCAGGTGACGGACGAGCAAGGCAATCCTCTGCACTTCACGATGCAGGATGGTACGAGGCTCGCTATCACTTCATCCGATGGGAAATCCTTACAGGTGAGTCCTGTACTCTATCTATGTCTCACACGACTAATTACTCTTAACAAATGGTCCAAATCCGACCATAATAAGGGTTTTCTTCTTTTCCACTCACATGTTAATATTTATGTGAATAGTCTATGCTTCCCAAAGTTAATTGTAATATAGAAGACCTATCTATCTACATAAATCATAAAATTACCTTTTAAAACATACTTGACATGAAAACCGTGCTTGCATAACTTAAGTGCTTGCATTGTTGCGTTTCGTTCGGTCAGTGAGAGCGCCGGAGACCCACCTCCCCTCCCCTCTCCTCTCTCCTCTCCCTCTCCCTCTCCCTCCCCCTCCCCTAACCCTTCCCCCAAAGGGTGGCAACGCACTTGCGACTCCTCTGGTGTTGTTAGTGTCCATGGACGGTGGTGATCACTTAACATCAGGTGACCCACCTGTTCGTTTGCCACATATGACATAAAAAAACTTAAAAATGAGGAATTTACATATAAATCGATATCGAGTAAGCATTGGGTCTATATACAGTGGTGGTCGTATAACTAGAAACACTACCAACGGTCCTTGACATTATGTGAGATACTTCACCGCATTCGTTTTTATATTGAAATTAAACAATAAATAGGACAACAATATGTTCAGCGATTTATCATTTATTAGAAAAACAATATAAATCCCACTACACAAGTGCAGTTTCGATATCACATTACGGGCAAACATTTAAAACAGTTTTAAGGTATGAACAATAACGGTCAAGCAATTAGAAACACCAAAAAATAAGTATAAAAAACAATATTTTTTTTAAGTATTCGTAATTAGTATTGTTATTTACGAAATAGCTACTATCTACAGTCTACCAATAGTTATAATGAATATTTAGTGGTGTATCCATTATTTTCAATAACAGCACTGTAACGACGTGGCATTGATTCAATTAATTTCATACATTTTTCTAGGGGGATTAAATTCCATGCTTCAACAAATGCTTCATATAGGTCGTTTTGACTGGTGTTATGTACGTTTGAGACTTTCTTTTTAACAATATACCAGAGATTTTCTATCGGGTTTAAATCTGGGCTATTTTCTGGCCAGTCTAAAACGGATATACGCTGTTCGTTAAGGAAACATTTGACGCTGTTGGCCGTGTGTTTAGGGTCATTGTCATGCTGACAGATCCAGGTTACAGGCAAATGATCGTCCTTGTAGGGAATCATTATGTGCTCTAAGATATTTTTGTATTGCCATTGATCCATTGTACCTTCAGTCTTCCCAACGGGTCCAACTCCACATCCGGAAAAACACCCTCAAACTTTAATGTTACCGCCACCATGCTTGACTATACTCCTTGTGTATTTATAATTAAAAGCATTGTTTAGAGTACGTCAAACATAGCGCTTTCCATCGGAATTTACCATACTTATTTTTGTCTTATCTGGAAATAACACTTTTTTCCATTCTCGTACCGTCTAATTAACATATTTTTTAGTGAATAACAATCGCTTCTCTCGGTGTTGCTTGGTCAGAAGCGGTATCTTTCGAGAGATTCTTCCAAACAATTTAGCTTCCACTGATCTTTGGCGTATCAGTTTTGACGAGATGTTTCTCGGGTCATCAGGCGAAAAAACTTCATTTTTAATCTGGTTGGAGCCTTTAATTGTGTCTTTTTTAGCAACACGAACGATTAGCGTATCTTCTCTGGGAGAGGTTTTTCTTGGCCGAGCCTTTCTAAAAGCATTTTCAACAGTTCCATGTGTTTTATAATGATCAATTGCATTAAAAACTTTTTTAACGGAACAATTTAAATGCTCAGCTATTCTTCTGTACGCCCACTTATGATCTATATGTAAATTAACAATTATTTGCCTAGTTGACACGTCACAACTTGTATTTTTGCCCATTACGAACAAAATAAAATTCAGATTAAATTTTGAATTGCCGCCAAAATAATAGAAAGAGACGAGAAAGAAATGTTTTTTTGGCGGGATCTTGGAATGGCATGTAGTGGTCTTTATATTTTATCCATAATCTTGTGTTATTTGGCTCTATATTGTGTAATGTTGGTGGTGCTTTACGTAATATAGTTTGGTTATTGTGCATAAGTGAAGTGGATCGGATATAATACCACGGAGCATGGATTCTGACTTGCCACAAAAACTCCCAGGAAAGTTCTAGCAAGATGGCCACCATCTTGTTAGTTCATTGAAATTATATAAAGAAATTTGTAATATCGTTACTCACTTGATAATGGCAGTAATAGTCTACTAGAAGACTGTTTGCCAAAAATAAAATAGAAGAAGAAGAAGAGAAAGAAATGTTATTCTCCAATTTAAAAAAACAACGGGCTATGGATGCTTTTTTTAAATGTTTCTAATTAGGCGTCCAAGCGGCCAGTAACAAAAAATAAACTCCTACATGTGTAAGACTCATTTTGTAATTAAAAGTAAGATATGTTTTATATTTTATGCATTTAATGAGTTTTTTATTCGAGTGGCTATGTTATTGCATGATTATTAATTATTGAATGTGTATATTTTTTACGAACATTTGTACATTGAAGTTATACTTTCTTAATACATAAGAAGTGTTTCTAATTATATGACCACCACTGTATATCTATCTAACCGAAAAGCATGGGAAGTGGTCCACGAAAAGTTTGGGGACCTCTGGTCTATGGTATAATAAAATTGTAGAAACATCGTGTACGGAAACTTTTTACTATAAAAAAATGTTTGCTAATTCAGGAGTGTAATAAAACACAATAGCCTATTTTTAAAACATTTTTTTTAATATCTTTAAAACTGTCACACGATTTCTGCGTAGCTCAATATCTAAGTTATCACTCTATTTAAAAAAAATCCACTTACATAAAAATGTACGCAAATAGAAGGAAAAAAAGAAAAACTGTATTCGTAATCCTGTTTATATTCACAAAATAATTATATCTATTTAATGATTATGCTATTTTACTAAACTCCTATTTCGTTGGTGCCTATGTTAGGGTTGACCTTGACTTTTAAGGTCAAATTTACCCTCGACTCGCATCACCTTTATGATTTTAAAATTATTTTTTATATTTATTCAGGTGATAACCCAAGATGGTCAAACGATACCTGTCGAAATTAACGGATACGCTGAAGAAGAGGTAAGTTTATTAAAATTATTTTACTACTTTCGTATGTAACGGACACTTTTGATACATTATTGGGGTCTAATTATAAACTCCACAAAGACCATAATAATTCATTACACTCTATATATATAATTCTTCTGCGTGTGATTAAATTCCTGCTAAACGGCTGGACAGATTTTGGTGAAATTGTTTGTGAGTGTTCAGGTGGATTCAAGAATGGTTTCGATTCATAACTGGAATAACGTGGCGATGCGGTTGACTTTTAGGATATTTTTTTTTATTATCAAGGTAGGACGACGTCCGCCGGTCCCGCTAGTATTATATTAAAAAGATGGCTTAAAATTCTTTACATTACAACTTTGCACGCAATTATATATTACTATAGTATTCAGCATTATATTAGTAGATATTAATATTAGAACCTTCATGTAGGTAAATTCATAGTCCCACTGCTGGACAAATTGTCTTTCTCCTAAAGAAGTTTCGGTCCCGATTACCAATCGAATCATTTCAAAGGCCAAGGAATCGTATTGTGCTTCTTTTGTCTCTCGATATGAAGTCGGTGAACATTTCTAAAGATGTTCTGGTTTCCTATCACATGATATTTCTAAAGGTCATCTCTACGATTAATTCTACAAAACATACTTCTGTATAAATAAGACTTATTGCTTTATTAGGATTTTAGGCTTTGAGACGGTCACGACTGTCGAAAAATCTTCTATTGGCAATAGTGTATCAAAACTTTACTTGATCCAATATCAAAACAGAGGCTTAGGTTATCCGAAAGCAGAAGGATGAACAAAAATTAATTAAAATTAAGAGTTTATGCTTTCTTGCAAAATCGATAGTTTTTGTTTGTTTTACATTTAATCCTGTATCAGACGAAGTTCAGTTATTGCCTAACTTTATGCAAAGAAAGTTTTTTGGAACGCATGACAGATATAAAAAAATTCAAATAATTATGGGAACTCTTAAATCAATAACAATATAATTATCATTGAATTTTTTGTTTATTAAAACACCCACATATGTCGTTTATTTTACTATCGGACGATACCCAGAAGTTAAATGATCAAATCTTCTTAAAAAGTAATAAGTAGTAATATCGAATCGTACAATAATAAAAAAATAACGATTTAAACAACAACAAAATAAAATACCAAACATTTACACCTAACAGTGTCGTACTAGAAATTAGCGTATAGATGGCGTTAAAACAAAACTGACCGTTACGGCATGTAATATTTCAGGTGACAGATGTCTCACATGAACAAAAATATGATTTAGAAATTCTAGAATATTCTATTCCTTCTTATTCTATCTCACAGGAAGTCCACAATCCAGATACGATCGTCCATCATCTCGATCTGCAGAAGAGTGTCGACACGAACGTGACGTCACCGGTCACTCATTTCTTCGCTATTGTTTAATCTCACTTATATAAAAAAAATTGAAATAATTCTCTTATAAATTGTTGTGTGAATTAAAATTTGTCACATGTGTATTGTGATCTCGTCGATTACTTGATTGTTGTCCGTTTATCATTAGAGATGTCCTTTTAACGATATTTTTAATATTTTTTTAAGTGGAATAAATATATATTTGATTCTAATAATTTTTAAACTGGTCATAGTGATTATTAATTATTTTTAAGTGGAAATATTATTTTTTGTATATTTGATTTGATGAGTAATTACTATTGGTATAACTTTGTGTGTAAGAGATAACATGATAACTGTTTATTTGAATTGTAATGGTCAGTATTAATAATTGATACATTTATTGTGATTATTGTGTGAAAGAATAATAAAGGTACCAATAAAACTACATATATTTTGTTTTAATATTATTAACCCTCCGCAAAGAATTTCGACGCGTAACTACTAAATTATATGGTGTACAAGAAGACAACTGCTATAAAAAGGTCGTATACTTTTTATATTTCTGGACAGCTATTTATATTTCTGGCCGTCGTGATAGTAATTATTGCCTTGTGCTAATAAACCTTTTCAGTGGCATTGTTGAATATTACTTTATTGAAACGATTTTGATTTCTGTTGTTTAATCTGGAAAAAATATCTCGAGCTAAAAACATTATTATCTCATAAACGTGTGAATATATTCATATATTTTTCTCTTACACATTTTCAAGTGTAATTTTTTTCCCAATGATTGTTTTCCTTATACATTAAGACCCCAAAAACCAGACACAACTTATTTTTAAATTAGGTAAATTCGACGTATTAAGATTAAGAGGTGACGGGGGTGACTATTTGTGATAATTTTAACACCCCATATGCATTATACAAAAATGTACCATTCTTGAGTTATCATGTTTTTTACCTTTATCAAAATAAAGTCAATGCAACACCAAAAATGTATTAAAAAAATATTAATTTGAAATCTCATTTTTACTTCTGCTTTAAAAAACAATTCAACACTGGTTATTTATCAATATTAAAACAACAATAATCGGTCCAAATTGAAAAATGCGAGACAAGAAACGAATTTTTTTCCACTAAACTGCCTTAAAACAAAAAAAAACGTTATAAAACTTGGCTTGTAAGTTGTACATTATTTTAAAAACAACCGTTTCCTTAGCTTTTCGACAAAGCATAACAAACAAGGATCTTATTACAAAGAAACTGAAAAAAATGATCACAAAAGATTCAGGCAGAAATTCCTATTCGACAAATTAAGGTCGTTCTTTAAAATTTCCATAAGATTAATTAAAAACAATACCCGATGTAAATAAAATAAATTTTTTAAATTAAATTTAGAACCAGTAACAGTTTAACATTAATAACAATTAATAATAAATAGCAATTACGACATTTTGTAATGTAGCCGAATGAAAGTTCTTCTTTTTAATTAATTTTATGGATATTTTAAAGAACGAAGTTTAGTTCTCTTTTTTTTCCCGGTTTCTTTGAAATAAGTTCCTACTTGTTACGCATTGTTGGAGAGCTAAGAGAACAGTTATTTTAAAAATAATCTGCAAACCAAATTTCATAACCTTGTTGTTACTAAAGCATTTTAGTGGAAAATCAACTTAAACAAAACTAAAATAATATCGTTTTTAATCTGGCATTTCTAAATTTGGACCGATAATTATTGTATACCTTTTTTATAAATTTTAGATGTGTTCATTTTTGTCTTATTTTGAAAACAGGTAAAAAAGGGTGTGTGTACTTATGTACACGCGTTAGAAGTTACTCTTCTTTGGCGTAACAAGATAAAAATCTTTTCAAAAAATTTATCTTTCGCCTTATTGTACGTTTGTAGAAAAAACGACACTAACAATATAAAAAAGGTATTTAATACATTGAAAGTTTTAATACAAAGAAACAAAATGTTGACTATAGCTAACTTCAGGGTTCGTGACGGTGTGCGCGGACATCGTAAAAATTTACTATCATCATTATTCCCTAACGCGCGAAAAGAAGTAGAACTTCAAAAACATAATAATTCAAAAATGTTTCACTTTTACATAATCCATATGGGGGTTAAAATTATCACGAATAGTTACCCTTATCACTTCATAACGGGTAATACGTCGAATTAACAATAACTCTGTATATGAAACCTTACGTTCCGAGTAGTGTTTCATATACTTAAAACGCACTCACAGAGTTTGAGACCGTGACAAATGTATAGGTACCAGGTGAGAGAGAACGTAAGATGTCATATACCTATTTAGAATTAATTTGTTCTGGTCGCTAGAATCTTGGACTATCACAAAAACTTGACAAACTTTAGTAAATTTTTCAATTCAGTTTCTTGTAACGTAAATCGATATTCGACCTACATACACAATGTAAACTTTAACAATGTCTGAGAAGGGAACATTGCTAGCTAATGTGGTGTAAAACACTCTTCTGTGACTTTTATTTCTTCTCATGATATGCCCATACCGTGTTCCTCATTTCCTCAGTGACTGGAGCTGTTTTCATACTTCTTCTAATATACGATTATTTGGGTTAATTATTTTATTTATTTATTTAAGGCCCACAAAACTGAGTTCTATGAACAAAAATGGACACGAACCCTTTTATATGTGAACACAGCATGCATAATATAAGAAGACAAAGTCATAGTATTAATACAAAGAAAAATTAAATTATATTAAACATTTAAATACATTTTTTTTCTAATTGAGGCCAAAGAAACACAAAAAAATATATCGAATTTGAAACGTAAACTATTACAAAAAGAAAGCATGCGATATAAAGGGCAATGTTGGCCTGCGTTAGTTCTTGCTAATGGTAGATGAAAAGTTTGCCTGTTAAGTAAACGACTACCTATACGTGGGACACTCAAGGGTATTTTTTGAAGAAAATCTGAAGATTCTAGGAAACCGTGTATCAATTTGTATATAAACATTACATCAGCCACCTTTCTACGAGTCTGTAATGGTTTCATTTTATAAAGTTTCAAACGTTTGGAGTATGAGTTTGAAATAAAACCAACAAATTATTATGAAATTCAATATTAGGTATTTCGTTATGCTTTTTAATAATACAATATATCTGCATAGCATACACTATCGGTAGTATATTATTGATGACCAATCATTAAACATTGAAAAAATTACATTCATCATTTCTCGTTTAACATTCTTTTAATAAATAGCTGTATACAAAAAAATTAAAATAAACAATTATTTACAGAATAAAGGCAGTACAATTACCAGGTAAAACGTGCCTCATCTTATTTTAGCTATACAAGCGGTAAAAAAAATGTAATCGGAAATAACCATTAAACGAAGGTCCATCGGATCGAATTAAACACCTAAACGTATAATAATAACTCCAGTCGTATTTAAATGTACACTAACGTGTTAAAACATTAATATAACGTATAAGCGAGTAATAATGATTAGTTTGTGAACATGTTACGACGCGAGACTAATAAAAAAAAAAACATCAATTTTGGAACGTATCGAGCGAAACATCTCTCACTAATTCTTATGGCAAACGACGCGTCTGTCTGTCTGTACACACTTCCCGAACAACTAACTACGGCAGCAGCACATATACTTCAAACAAGCTGTCATTACTGCGAGACTCCGCCGCGACGAAGCTAATATTATAAAAACAATACGCCGTTTCAACACTGACATATGTATTTAAAATCGATTAAAAACGTTTTCCTAACTGATTAAAAAAAAAAACGAAACCTAACATGATTCGAGCTTACAACCTCTTAACAACGTTCCTAGTGTATACTATAGACGGAGCCACGCGTCACGCGTCACGCTCCCGTACAATTATCAAAACCCTACCCAATAAACACGTGACATTAATTTGACAATGACATTGACATTTCATTATGACATTTTAATATAAATATGACACATGTGCGATGTCAAATTAAAGTCATACGTTTACACAGTTTATCGACTCTTTCGATTATTCTGGACGAATGATACTTGCATCGAGCGAAATTAAAATCGATTAAGAACTCAGTTCTCGTATGTGGAAATGCACTAATCGATTTTCTGTTATCATGAGACATGCAACAGAGGGGAAGGGGAAGGCTTGTTTGACTCGAGTGCCGCGGGCGACTAGATAACGTGTGTGTGTGTTTGTTTGTTTGTTTGTCCGTCAGCGAGTGGTCTATATGACGAGAGCCATGTCCTTCTTGCTGGGGAGCTGCACCTTCTTGCCCTGCCACAGCGAGTTGTGTATCGTGAACGCGTCGATGGTGACCGTCAGGTGTTTCGTGTGCACTTGTGAGAAGCATTTACTACCAGAGTTATACCTGCAATACAAGTGTTATTTTAATGAAACTTGACTATATCATTACATATTACAAAGAAAAGTCCACTGCCACGTCTCTCTGTTTGTCTGTCTGTTCGCGATAAACTCAAAAACCACTGAACGGATTTTGATGCGGTTTTCACCAGTAGATAAAATGATTCATGAGGAAGATTTAGGTATATAATTTGTCAAGGTTTTTTTTTATCAGGGCGGGACAACGTCTGCCAGGCCCGCTAGTTGTTTTATAATCGCTTGACAAAGTACATCGAGACTCGATAACCACAATACAGCCTATTGCCGCTATTGAGTTATTATGACTTTTTTTCTCGAACTGACTACGCTATTGACCTAGCAAGGTCTTAACAGCTTCACCGGACTACTAAGGCGAGTGCTTAAGGCACTCAGCCCGATTATTATGACTTTATCGCGTTGCGCGTGGTGATAGTAACTCGTTAGTGTACACACTTCTTACAACAACCTAGTTCTATTACAAGATATTATACATTGACCGTTCTCGGGACGCCATATGCTTGAGTGCACCGCTATCTCAATTGTTGTATATTTAGTGTATGGTGGTTGCAATCTAAATGTACATATTGTCACATGATAATACATCCTATAATACACAAATCGTATTGAGTACTTGCATTATTTTAAAGTTTCTTTCGATAATTTATTCACATTAAAAAAAATTATGAGATTTACAGCGACTTGTTAATAATATACTTGTTTTGTTATATGAATTATTTTTAGATATTTGAAGGTACAATAAAAAAACCTCGATGTGCTTGCAAAATAACGAGTATCGAATTTTTGGCTAGTTTTTAAGGCGAAACGAAGAAAACTCTATTGTAGTTTCTGATGTTCCTATAACTACTGACAACTTGGATATTATATTAAGCTCTGTTTATTATTACGTTTTAGCATTATTTTACAACAAGTAAAACTGATAACCATATAAGAAAATATTTATATACTAGCTTTTGTTCGCGGCACTGTGTAGATTTGATCTATCCCTTGAGAACAAATGTTGAGATGAATGAAGAGTTTAATGGAGGAATTGGTGTGGGCATTTTAGATTAGACATATGAGATGGGATGGGATGGGACGGGACGGGACGGGACGGGACGGGACGGGACGGGACGGGACGGGACGGGACGGGACGGGACGGGACGGTATGTGATGTGATGAGACGGGTCGGGTCGGTACTGACTTGAAGAACTTGTCGAACATCCTGTCGTTGACGTGCTTGGGCCCGGTGCCGTAGAGCTTGGCGACGAGCTCCGAGTCGGGGCAGTAGGAGTAGAGCGCGCGGAACTGGCAGCCGGCGTCGCGGAACAGCACCAGGAAGTGCTTGCTCTCGGAGCGCGCGATCTCTTCGAGCACGCGCCGCTTCGCCTCCGCGTTCACGGCGCCCGGGAACACGCAGTACTCCACCGCGTTCAGCATTATACCGCGGTTAGACTTCGTGGTCGGCTGCTTATACAGTCGAGGCCCTACACATCCAAATCACTTCCATTTCCAACAACAACATATTCAATACTACACGTATCCCCATCAATCAATGTTATAGGACACTTCAACAGCTAATTAGCTTCACGTAAAGCAGAGACGTTAATTATGCGTGAATGTTTTTTTAGGTTGTTGGCCTAACGGGCCCTTACCGCTTCACCGGATTACTGAGGCGAACGCTTAAGGCACTCAACTGATGCACAACTAGTACAAGAGCCTATGCAGCCTCGACTTGGGCTGTTGTTATCAACATCTGAATCTCACAAAGGGACCGCTTTTATAGACTGTTGGCACCAAATTTCAAATCTATGTCTCTATTCACACGAATAAAAAAATCGAAATATCGAATAATTCGCTTGCTTTACGAGACGTCGAATACTATTTGATATATGGAATAATTTCGATATATCTGTGTATATCACACATAACATTATCTAAAATATACTTAAAAATATTTCATGTCGTAAAATGAAAATGTCTCAATCTATCTAAACTAAATCAAAATCACTATCTAAAACTAAACGCAGAATTCTATTAGCCCTAAAAATAATTAATAGAACTGTGGAGTGATTCTACATGTACTACAGAAGTCTGGCGTATCTATAAGGGGATAATGCCATATAACTGAAGACAAGAATAACTGCACAGTATATTAAACAAAAAAACCTTAAAATAATTTGTATATACAAAGTGATTTATCTGTGTTCCTTGAATAAATCGAATGGCCTAATAATAGATACTGCGCAGTGAATGAAACATAGTAATGAAGTGTTGTGAGATTAAATGTTAAGTTTCAATCGGTGTGAAGAGAAGGAAGCGTATCTCAAGCTATTATAGAAAAAAAAAACATATCAGATGCATTTTAGGTTAGGTCAGAATGCTTTCAAATTTGCAAAACCATGCCTTAAAGATAACGATTCCAAAACACTCGACACTGTACGTTCTGTTGTTGGCATGACATCGCTTATAATAGTTTAAATACGTGTGTATTTTCAAACGATATACGTGATTGTTTAAGTCATATTTAGTGCGCGTGAACTCTAGCTACCTACATTTAACTCTACATAGGTACTAATGAACCTTTGACTGATCGACGAACTCGTGAGGATCTCGCTGGAGGTAAGAAATAACGTAAATTATTGTATACACAAGGTAAAGGTTTCAATTCTCCTCGCGATGACATATAACAATTATTATTTCATGTTAAATTTCAGTGAGTATTGTTAAACTTAATTAGTTACTTATATTTATAGAAGAGTTTACAAAACTTTACTTATACGTATCTCGCAAGAGCAAAGTTATATAGTAAAAATTGTTAAATATGACTCGAGAATTATATGTACTGATCATAACAGTGTAACACCAATGTTATCTCTGTTTATACGTTATACCAAAATCTTCCTACGAACAAGTCAACAGAAAACGCAGTTTAGTTTAATAGCTGGTACAGAGAGCTTCCCATTTCAAAATCTATATTTATTTATCTTTATTAACGCTTTGCTCTTACGGTATATACATAATTATGAGTCATTTTTTATGAAACAGAATTAAATTTAGTCGTTTCGGGAATACATTTGAAAGTTTCGCAGAAGAGCTAGAAATATAAAATCATAATCTGGCCTGTATATGTCATAAACCAAGTGATTATAAAGGACGTTATTAATATTGCATATGAATAATGACGTAACGGGCTACGTAATTAATATTTATAAAGAAAATATATTTTGAAATTATGTCAATTGATAAAAGAACCGGCAGCAAAATGTGAATTTTCTTCGGTTAACCTGTTTATGACATTGTAATCGAAATTTTAACCTAACGAATGCAGCGCACAATTTAGATCACCAATAGACTAATAAGAGGATAATAAATGTGATAAATAATGAAGTTTAAATAAGTTGTCATTACGTAGCTGGATTTGTAATCATCGTTCAGTCATTATCGGGCATTATATATAGTACCTCGATTAATAGCAACGTTCAATGCGTATACGCAATACGCATCATCTGTAGATACGGTTTAAAGTGGTTTAAACTGTGGTTTAAAGGGAGCTAACCACTTGGTGCATGACAAATACGCTAAAGTGTAAAGTGTCGTTACATTTCAAATTGATCTGTATTTAATTTTAACCATTCCTAATATATTAACTTATTTTTCAAGATTTTCAAATTTTGTACACGTAAAATATGAAGATCATAAAAAACCCTAAAAACCATACGAATGGCAAAATTTGAACTTCATTCTAAGTGTATAAAAGTATTGAAAATGTTAAAAAAATTAACCATGTTACATGAACGATTAAAATTGTATTTGGCTCACTTTGAAACGCAACGATATACGTATGAAGAACCAAAGAGTTACAGAGAGAAACACGAGTGTGTGGGGAGAGGGGGGGCACGTGAGTGTATGTGTGTGTGTGTGCGTGTAGGTGAGTACTCACCGGAGTAGTCGAGTATGGAGGAGTGCGTGGAGGAGACGTCGGAGGCGTCGTCGGTATGGTGTCGCCGCTTGCCGATGGCGCCGGGCAGCGAGCCGGGCCCGGAGGCGGGGGAGGCGAGCGCGCGCAGGCCGGGCGAGGCGGCGCGGCGCGGCGGTGTCGCGCGACCGAGCCCCGAGTCTGCGCAACCCAACCCGCCCCGCTCATACACGTACATACACCCGGCCAGACTCAACGACACCGTTACCTCAATCCACCCCACTTATACTCGGGGACTTGCACATCAGGCGACGACCCCACAGCGATATCAACGCAACTCATTGATAAAGTTTACGTGTAAAATTATTTTTAAGGACGACTCCATTTTGTCAAAAAAACAAAATAGACCGTTAATTTATGTAAATTTTTAAAAATTTGTTAAGAAATTTACTAGAATTAATCAATAGACTATCATGTTCATTATAACGATCCCAATTAATTGTTAGTAACTTAGTCGGATTAATAATGTTATCAGTTAACGACTAGCATATTGTTAGAATTAGTAGAGAAAAGACTAATTAAATGTATTCAATATTGTACATTACTTATCACTGTATTTTTTATTATTTATGTTGGATTTTAATAAAGCGTAAAATACTTAATGTAGATCAAATATATTATACTACTTACTGAAATCATAATACTCACTATAGAGCTAATTCATAACGATCCAAAAAACAATATGGATTTCTATAGGAATAATAAGAAAATCGACAAATACTCATAAAAAAATATATAGCTGTTACATAGAGACATCTATAGCTGTTAAGCAAACGAAAAAAAATAGGCGAAAATAACAAAACAAGCTAACACATTTCGTATTTTACGCGAAAATATACAAGTTGGCCCATAAAACAACGACGAAAAAGTGGTGGTTATACAGTAACTGACCGTTTACCAATAAAATTCGGCAAATTTTCATGGTTTTTAAGTACGAACCCTTACATGAATTGAATGAAGAACGCTACTTTGCTCAATGATTTTAGCGCTATATGTATAAATGAAAATCGATCGTCTTATTCTTCATAAAGTTACGATCGATTTTCTGACATAAATAAAATACGAACCCTTAGTACTTGGTATATTTTTGTAACAACTGAATGATATAAATAATGGTGTAGACATTGATAAATCGAAATCTAACTTTCATTTTTATGAAGCCCGGCAGAATTATTGTACATTACAATCAATTATAAAGGAGTTACTGAACAACTATGAATATAGTATGTGTCAAGAATAGAATTATTAATAAAAACAAAAAGGTCGATAGACAACTTTCTCTTTACTCACAAATATATTTATAGTTTGCGTCACTTCGACTATTAAGAGGAATGTAATGGAACGTCATATGATTAAAATTTTGTAAACTATTCACGATTCAGAGCATGTCAAATTGAGACACATAAATATCAACCTCCTTCAGCCCAGTCGAGTAAAAATAAAAAGCGGTCTGTTTTAATTTATAATCTCGAAATAAAGTACCAATCTCTTTAATACACTAAACTACTATAAATATTTCGCATAATCCATTAGTTTTTGAACACAGACAATTGTGTATAACCAACCTTTTCGGCTCAAAGTCGCTTTATTCGACATTACCTATATATGGGCACAGACGTTTGTGATTTTTTGCCATGTTGCTTTTTTCGATTATTCTACGTTACACTGAATATCTGGCAGTTAAGTTTAAAACGTGTATTTGTTACTCTTGACATTGTCGAAATTGCCTACAAAGATAGGTGCCATACGGAAAAAGAAAAAAATGTATTTGACAGTTTTGACAGATTTGACAGTTCTTAGAAATCGATTTACGATGACCAATTATTAAAAACACAATCGATATTATTTAACGATTATTCGACAAAACCACTTTAATAATTACTTTTCTAAAATCGTGAAGTAAGAGTTAAATACTTTCATTTGATTTGTTCATTTTTATGTTCAATGTTTTTACCATACAATAAACAGTCATTTGTAATTTGTTTGGATGTTTGGAAAGAAAAGTAGATTCTCACGATAAAAAGGGGAAATATAGAAACAAATAGTCGAAGAGCTTATTATTAAAAGAGTTAATATTATAACATCTAGTTCAATATACGATAAAGTTGTAATTTATTCGTTTACCACAATACCAAAACGATGTCACACCAACACCATATAATCAAAAAATACGTCACATGCACTCTCCACCACCAAAATTAAGGCGCTGTTTACGAATAAAAACGAAATATTCTTTCCAATGTGTTTACGCTTATATTCAGCTTCAATTTTAGATTAAAAGAGTGTTGTTTTTACATAGACTTTGTACATTTAAAGTATTTTTCTCGTTATCAGTGCCTTAAAAAAATTATGATCGTATGAAAATAATCCAGAACCACAAAAGAAAATATATATTGCCGACGACCCAAAAGAAATAAACAACATATTATAATAATGTGCACAAGACGAAAGAACAAGCACTTGGCAGGTGGAATGACGAAAGTTTTTTTATACTATTAGAGTCGATTAATACAGTTTTCGTTATAATTTTATATACCTTACACTTCGGCGTACATCAATTACTCAATTAGATTTATTTATGACAGTTGCCGTGTGCAAATTAAAATACCCAAAAACATTAAAAAACGTAATATGACAGGCATCCAGTAAACGTGTGACCTTAATCTGACATCGCACATCGTTCATACGTCACATGTACATAAAATTGACACATGTGACATGTGTGTAATGTCAAACTAGGGTCATATAGTAGCTGTATCTTTTTTATTTTATTTTTTTTTGCAAAATTCTCGTTTCTCTTTATCCACCTGCGCAGTGCAATGGAGCAACAGAAAGTAAACCCAACGCACCGCAAGCGCGCGAGTCGCGACCTTCCAACGTGAGTAAAGCGTTATATGTATACGTATATACCGGGTGGTGTTGTTTACTCAGACGTGTCTTACCGCACAAGTTCATAAGGGAGCTCGACTTTCGTCCCGCCTTAAAGTTACTCTGGTAAGTGGAATATTTAGACCTTCCACGTGACGACTGTGGTTCCTCATTCACACGCTCTGAAATAGTTCATGTCATCACGCAACTCCCATGCAACGCCAACTCTAACGCAACAATAGCGGTCGGTCGGTATCGGCTCACACGTCCGATATATCGAAACGGCAAACAAAAATAACACTATATCCACGCGTTTCAATGTATACACACAGATCGCTATACATTGAAAGTATATTTAGAAAAATTTGGGGAACCATTAAGTAAACTTCGCGGAAGGTCTACTAGGGTATAGGGTGTAATTGAAATTTCGAAAAGCTGGATGAGAAAGAGAGAGAGAAACAAAATGTCCCTTCCGTGTGGAGATTGCAAACTACTACATCATAATAATATTTGGCCAAAATATAATATTAAGCATAAATTTTGCGTAATGGGGTGAAGTTTCTAAATTATACACGCTATGCTTTACTGAAATCGATACACATATAAATCAAAATAATAAAATCAAATAAATAATATAATCGAAGCGTCTACTGAACCAAATATAAAAATAAATAATCAAAAAGCATCTGTACCGCTATTGAATATTGAACCGTATGGCGATAGATTCGTAGAGTTGGTGTGTTTCACATATTATTTTCAAGCAATAAAACCATACAACAATGCTGTTTGTCATAAACTTAATTCATACAAACAGGATATATTCTTATTCGAGGACTTAAAAGTACTGTTTTTTTTTTTTTAAATTAAAACCTCTTCGGCATCAAAACGATTTCCATTTTACAAAATTTTAAGTCCTCAATATAAACAAAATATTAAAAAATCATGTCAGTAGTGACTTATTTCAAAGAACAAAATACCTGCTTGACAATGTAAATAAATTCATGTCTTTTTTTAATATTCAAATATCTATTTGAAAAATATTAGTTCCAATAAAACAAGTCACTAATAAATATGCCCCAATTCTATTGATAAAAGATTTTTCTAATCCCAAACAATTTGTCTTCGAGAATAATTAATACCAAATATTATGTAATAAAAGAATCATTTTGTACAATAAAATAAATTACTACGAGTTTAAAAAGAAATCGAATGTCGTTTATTAAAAGAATCGACGGGCCTCTGCGGAAGCGATCGGCTGTTAGTATCAGAGAGCGAGCGAGAAGACTATACTTGCCCGCTTATACAATGTATAGAGTGCGAGAGTGAGATGCACTAACCTCTCGACGTCTTGCAGGAACCCCGTCGTCCTAAAGGACCACTAGAAGCGCTACCGGGGGACATACCTCCGCGATCTTCCACTGGAGAATCTGGAATCAATAACCTTATATTAGGGGTGTGCAAATATGCCAATTAACGAATTCGATTCGATGGCGATTTGAAACCGAATAATTCGATACGAATGACATATTCAAACTGTTCGAATAATAATGCGAACCGTTCGGATTACTGAAACAATTTCAATTATGCGAATAATTCTAACTATTTTAATGATTTCAACAAATCAGATATTTATCAAATACTAAATAATTGTTAATATACAAAATTAGTTCAGTAAGTTCGGCTGTTAGTCAAAGGAACTTTAATTAGACTAGTTTGAAAATTTATAATAAATAGCCGAGTTCACTGTTTATCTTATATAAATATTTGAGTTTTTATACAAAAAAAAATTGGAAAAGGTTGTATCTTTTCCCATAACTATTAATTATATTATTTCTTATTTTAAAAATATTCGAATAGTTGGAATAGTTCGAATGATTCGAATATTCAATTCGAATTTCGAATTGAACATCATTATTCGATTTAATTCGATTCGAGCATTATTCGCACACCCCTACTTTATATGTTAAAACATTTAATACATAATTTACTTAGATAAGTTAAAAATATGAAAATAAATACTACATCATTAACAGTTAAATAATCAATATCAAGCTGTAGTGCATTGTACATGGATTCGTATTCTGGATATGGCAGGGAAATGCATTTATTAGCAAAAAAAAAAATCTCGATTAGCAGCGTATCTAGAGTTAATCTGGGGGCTATACTGGTAAAGTAGCTAGCACTGGTTGGCACCTGACTGTGGAAAAATCATAATATTCTGCTTTCAATATAGGAACGATACGACCATATTAGCAAGGGGTGGCAACCATGCTAGCTACGCTAAGGCACAGGTCGGTTAACAAAAACTAGCAATTTCACAATATTCACCGATGCATTCAAGCCAGCCGGTTATGTTTAGCATGTTTCGCAAACACAAAACGATATCAGTTTCTGTCACTGCTCGTAAGTCTGGTGTCGTGCGAAAGACACAGAGAGATTTCCTATATAGCGTACGCGTCGTACGTGCCAGTTGTGATTAACCGACGTATAAGATATCACTCAGCCAAGCCAAATAGGTGAACGCGACAGATGTGACATCATTTACTGCGACCATGCGCAACAATAATACGGTATATAAAACATTTTCATTGTTTTCTTATTATTAAATGTTATTGTTAACACTATTTTTTTCTATTCTATTACATTTTTTATTTGACCTTGCTTACACTATTTAATAAAAATAATAATTAAAAAGAACACCGATAATAGGATCTTAACTCCTCAACTGATATTTTTTAAGACGTAGATCTCAAAATGGCAAATCATGTTTTTTCTTTTTCATTTCACAGCATCAAAAATTGTAAATTTCATGGTTTAGTAAAATAAAGGTCGTACAAATGAAAAAAAATAATTAACAATACATATTACATAAAAATTATGATTTTACAATAAATAATTTATTATTTTTCAAAGTTTAATCGGGTATTTTTTTAAGCTTAGGCTGTCAACAGCCTGTTGACCTTTGCGTACATGAGGTCCACATCCGTTTGTACGGAGCTTAAACCTTTTAAACCTGGTTTAAAAAGATGTCGAATTAAATGTACCGCGCTCGCCCGACGCAAGTTCGCGTTATCCTTTTTCGCAAGTCTAACCTAACGTAACCAAAGCGAGACAAAAGAGCAAGATGGCGAACATTCAGCGACCGCGGTGCATTTAATACGAAACCTTTTTGAAGCAAGTATTCAATACGTATTTAACTTTTTTGTAATAACACCGTTACGGTTTTGGACAGTCGAGGAGTTAAACTACTGATTGATTTTAAAAATCACCTGCAGAAATACATGTGATACCCCACATATATTTTTTGCATACCGTACTAGAGTTGAATGACGTCACATTTGACATGGTCTTGACTTGGTCACGTAATACGTGAGGGAGAGGCGAAGAGTAAAGTGGTGCATTTGAAACGTACCTCTGTAGAGGCAGGTGCGTATTAAGTGACGTCACATTTGACGTTCGGCCACTTGGCTTGGTGGCGTAATATGCGAGTGAGAGGGAAATAGCAAAGTGGTGCATGTGAGACGTACCTCTGTAGAGGCCGGCGCGCTCGGCGAGGCTGTCCTGCGAGCCGCGGTAGTAGTCGCGTCGTATGGTCGCGCCGCTCGCTGCGCACGCGCACGCACACACACAAACAAACATAACGTGAACGCAACACACAACACACAGCCGCCGCGGATTGTAGGGGGAGAGGGGGGGAGGGAGAACAAGGCGGACCATGCTGACATAAGCAACTTTATATCGCGTATAAAAGATTATCATTACTTTACATATTTACAAAGGAGTCGTTACATTTCATAATGAGCTAAATCCCAATTTTAATACGGATATTAGGAACGGTTAAAATTGGATTTAGATTATTTTGGAATGCAACAACACATATATTATAACACTTCTTCTGATGAGTTTAGCATACTCTAATAATATTACCGAGATAAAACTTCCAGACAACCATTTACTTTTCGAAGAATTTTTCGATGTTTAAAATTTTAAACAGCGAAACAATATTTACAAAACATTCATATGTAGTGTTTTATTTTTTTGTTTTCAAATACTTTTCTTTAATAATTTTTGTAGAACAGAAACAAACTCATCTGTAGATCACGCAGTCCAATGTTAACCGTTCAATAGAATTAGACATGATGATTGACGCTTATTTTTTTAATGGAAATATTAATATAAAATTCAGTCCTGGAGAAACAATATCAACAGTAATATAAGCTACTAATCGGCTGGAATTATTAACGTTCAATAATGCATTTAGCATGGTCCACCTAATAAAAAGGTTGACATGCCATAGGCCAAAATAATATTTAAATTGATTAAGCTTTTCGTATTCATTGCGTCTAAACATTGAGCAAATAAAAAATATTAAGAGAAATTTATCAATTAAAAAAGTCGTTATAATACGTTCATACGATGCGCAGAGTCCACGATACGACGTAACGTAAATTAAACAAGAACATATCAAATGTATATATAATAGGTCTTTACCTATGAAATTGCCGTTCTGCAGTACAGTTCAAATCAAAATAATTTTTGTTTGGCTAAGAATTCTAATTACAAATTAATTTTATTTTAAAAACATGGAATTCTTTTTCCAAAAGTAGTCATTTGTTTATTGATTAGTGTTACATTTTCATCGCATTTCAATCTTTTTTGTCATCATGGATACATTAAAAATTCGAGTAATTATGGAATATGAGTACCGTCGTGGCAGCAACGCGGCACAAGCGGCACGCAATATCAACGACGTTCACGAGCTAACACTACAAACCAACGCACCACCTGTTAATGGTTTGCTCGCTTCCGTTCTGGGAATTTCAACCTGAAAAATGAACCTCGCGGTCGTCCGAAGACTTTGGTCGACAATGACGAATTAAAGGCGATTGTGGAAGCTGATGATACACAATCTACGGCTGAATTAGCAGCAGCTTTCGACGTTAGTGTCAAAACAATATTGGTCCATTTGCGTCAAATTGGCAAGGTAAAAAAGCTTGACAAATGGGTGCCCCACGAACTCAATGATCGCCAGCGCGAAGTACGCGTCGAAACGTGCCTTGCACTGCTCAACAGACACACAAATGAAGGAATTTTGAACCGCATTGTTACCTGCGATGAAAAATGGATTCTGTATGATAACCGCAAGCGCTCAGCAAGTTGGTTGGATCCTGGTTCAGCACCTAAACAATGCCCTACACGAAAACTTACCCCTAGAAAAGTGATGGTCACTGTTTGGTGGTCTAGCGCCGGTGTGATTCATCACAGCTTCTTACCAAACGGGGTGAGCATTACTGCAGATGTGTACTGTGAAGAACTGAACACAATGATGGAGAAGCTGGCACATCTCCAACCAGCATTGGTCAATCGCTCGTCTCCGCTGCTCCTGCACGACAACGCGCGACCTCATACTGCACAGCAGACGGTCTCCAAGTTGCAAGAACTGGGTTTGGAAGTTCTCCGCCATCCGCCCTACGCACCAGACCTTGCGCCTTCAGACTACTACTTTTTCCAGAATTTGGATAACTCCTTGGCGGGAAAAAAATTGAATACCCGAGAGGCAGTACAAAATGCCTTTGAAGAATTTGTTGCCTCCCGTCCAGCTGATTTCTTTAAGAAGGGCATCAACAAACTGCCTCTGCGTTGGCAAAGATGCATTGATTGCATGGGTGATTACTTCGATGAATACAAATAAAAAATACATGAAAAAAATTCGTTTAAAATTTTTCATACAAAACGGCAATTTCATAGGTAAAGGCCTATTATATAAAGTGAATGAAATGCATGTTTGTTTGTCTCCTATTCATTTTAAATCTTTAAAAATACAAAGGTATACATATTACAAGAGAATCCACTAATTAAACTACATAAGATTTGTAAGTTCTCATGAATCTATTTTTACGTGAGCAAAGTCGTGGAATCTAAATAGTATATTTTAAACTATATCCGTGATCTTTTACTCAATATATCTATAATATGAAGTATATAAATACTTCTTGCAGCGATTCGGAATTAAAAAAAAATGTATTTTTATCTGTAAACTTATTTTATTTGACTGTATATCAAATTGTTGGCATTTTTCAATAATATAGTTTGGTTCCTAATTGTGTACAATTGAAGTGAACTTCTAGTTACATATGCTGTTTAAGGCCGGAAGCTTGAAAAACTTCTTTGGGTGCGTCAAAATAAAAAAATCCAAATCTAATTTTAAGTGCAACGTTTTGGAACAGAAGATTTCTGTCGCAAAAGGGACGGGAATATGTGCGAGCTTGTAGATAGAGATACAGAAACAACTTTGCTATAAACAGAGCGGTATAGATAAATGCAACAGAATAAGTATTGTATTGTTGAATGTTACTTTTCGACTTTTACAACAGTTATTTAGCTTCACTGCTGTCGCGTGTACCGAATTGCACGCGCTGTTTTACTTTTTTCTCATTCTCTATCCTTATAAACGATGTGATGACAAAACATTTTGAACTGCATGCGTTTTGTATTCCTTTCTCTTAATGTACGTCATTATATTCACGCACTTTGTTTTCTTGTCTCCTTAGCTAGCGAATAGTATCCTCTATATTAACGAACAGTTTGTGAACAATAAAATTTTAATAAACTTTTTAATGGTAATGAGGTGTAGTGGAGAGAAGTGAGTTGTAGTGGGGAGAAGTGAAGTGTAGTGGGGAGAAGTGAAATGTAGTGGGGAGAAGTGAAGTGTAGTGGGGAGAAGTGAAGTGTAGTGGGGAGAAGTGAAGTGTAGTGGGGAGAAATGAAGTGTAGTATGGTATAGTGAGGTGTAGTATTGGGGTAGTGAGGTGTAGTGGGGGGTAGTGATGAAGGGTGAGAGGGGAGAGGAGTGTGTACCTGCGAGCGCGGTGGAGGTAGGCTGTGTCGCTTGGAGCATGCCCTCGGCGGCGTGCAGGGCGCCGCTGTCGACGTGTATGGTCTTGGGTCGCGCGCGCGCTCCGCCCGCCTTCCCGCGCAGCCGCGCCGTCCCTCCCCCGCCCGACTGCGCATGCGCGTGCACCGACGGCGAGCTCCCCGAGCTGTTGTACTTCATGCTTTCCAGGAACTCGGACTTGTCCAACACCTTGCCCTGTCGCGTGCAGTATTAACACATATTACTATTTACTTCACACCACTTCCTTAACGTGTTTACGGAAACATCAAAAAACGTAACGATAATAAGTCACTTTTAGTGATTACGGCTCGATGTGTAGCGTGTTTGCGTGCGAATAAGCTGAAGTTTTCAATGAAGAAGAACATCGTTAAGAAACCACAGCGTGATAACAGAGCTTTTTCTATTCCCGCGGGGTTAGCCACCACTCTTAAACTGAAACTGTGTACTAACTGTGTTAGTGTGTTTCGGCAGTAGCATTTAAGAGTCAGTCCTAAGTTTGCATAATTACCATTTTCGATCACATCATCATTCAATATCAGGCGAAATTATGGATAAAACCTAAAAGAAACTACCTTCACTAAAGATAAACACTACACATAATCATTATACAATCATATATATTACTCTAATACAATAATAACACATGAAAATTAATTATAAACTTAACAAAAATTAACTGCAGAAATTGTGAAACATATCTTTAAGTACACACCAAATATAATTTAGTTCAAATATCTGTAATTAAAAATTGGTTTTTATTATTCGTTTTCTCGCTGTTAATTCATAAATATCACATTTATTTCATAAATAATAGCCTATAGTGATTTTTATTATTAAGACAAACTTTTAATTACACCTTGACTATTAAAGACGAGAAATTGTCTAGGATTCGAATGTAATAGACATACATCCCAGAAACAATGTTCTGTATAGTTAGGTAAAAACCGATTGTGTAGTTTTTTTTATAAACGTACTATTGAAATCTTCTTTTTTTTGTATAAAAAAAAATATAAATTATGAAATAATAAAAAAAATGTTATCCAGAAATTGAGTGTTGCAGAGGTTTATGTAAATTAATTTATAACCAGTGGCTGTGTTGCTAAAAATATCTGATAAAATGTTTGATCGATTAACAGGAAAGTTAATAAACCAAAGAAGAAAATTGGATTTAGGAAAACATTAATTATTTACATACAACAATATAAATTATGAATGAAAGATGTTTCCTCATGGCAATCATGAATCAATTTTTTTTATACATTATTTTTATTCTTTTCATAACGTGTGGTGGGTGTTATAAAAATGCTTAAAAGAAGAGATTTTTTTTATATCATAGGAGGTAAACGAACAGGTGATGTTAAGTGATCACCACCGTCCATAGATACTTGCAACACCAGGAGAGTCTTAAATGCGTTGCCATCCCGTGTTTGAGGAAGGGACGAGTGGGGAAGGGGGAGGGGGAGGGGAGATGGGTACCGGCGCTCTCACCGACCAAACGAAACACAACAGTGCGTGCACTGTTGCATTACGTGGGTGTTTCTGTGTGTCGGATGGTAGTACCGGGGTCGAGCCGACCCATTCATGCTGAAACCAGTAATAGCTTCCGCGTGGCTCTACCACATACGAATAGGTGTTCCTAAAGTAAAACTCGGTATTAGGTGATGTAGGTGGTGACCTCTCGCTCGGCCTCCTCGATGGCCTTCTTGAGCTTGTACTGCTGCAGGATGGCCTCGCGCCGGCGCTGCTGCTCCTCCTTGCGCGCCTGCTTGAGCTCGAGCGCGGCCTCCTCCCGCGCGCGCCGCGCCGCCGCCGCCGCGTCCGCCCGCGCGCGCGCCTCGTCCGCGCGCTGCCGCCGCTGCAGCGACATCAGCATTATGCGCTCCTTCTTGCGCTCCATCTCCTCCGCGCTGTTCTGCAACACAACAACACCGCCCTTCACTACACGCGCTCTGCCACTTCCGACAGGACATCCTACCCACTCGGAACCAACAATGACAGTTCACTTTACGCGTTCCGTCGCCTCTAACAGGACATCTTACCCACTCGGAACCAACAATGACAGTTCACTTCACGCGTTCTGTCGCCTCTAACAGGACATCTTACCCACTCGGAACCAACAACTCTCGTTCGCTTCACTCTGATACTACTAACAGGACATCTTACCCACTCGGAACCAACGACTCTCACTCGCTTCACTCAGATACTACTAACAGGACATCTTACCCACTCGGAACCAACGACTCTCGCTCGCTTCACTCTGATACTACTAACAGGACATCTTACCCACTCGGAACCAACGACTCTCACTCGCTTCACTCTGATACTACTAACAGAACATCTTACCCACTCGGAACCAACGACTCTCACTCGCTTCACTCAGATACTACTAACAGGACATCTCTCACTCCCCCTTTTTTTTTCCCCCTCCTCTCCTCCTCCTCTATCTACTAACTCTCATCACTCGGAACCAACGACTCTCGCTCGCTTCACTCTGATACTACTAACAGAACATCTTACCCACTCGGAACCAACGACTCTCACTCGCTTCACTCAGATACTACTAACAGGACATCTTACCCACTCGGAACCAACAACTCTCGTTCGCTTCACTCTGATACTACTAACATGACATCTTACCCACTCGGAACCAACAATGACAGTTCACTTCACGCGCTCTAACACTTCTAACAGGACATCTTTACTCACTCGGTCTATGCATAAATCAAAGAGTCTGCAGGAGCCTAGACTGACTTTGAGAATGTCAAGTACAACTCAGAATGTATAAAATAGGTTGTTTTGTTTTAACTCCATATATGGTATTTATAGTTACAAGATACATTTTAATTGTTTAAATGTCATATTCTATGAACAATCATTTCAAACATTTCAGCCAGTCTTCCAAGAAATATGACATACTCGAGTGAACGAGAACTACAAGTCTACTCATAACTTAACAAGTGAGCTTATAATTTATCATGTCAGTTAACTGACCAGATCAATTTAAAACTTGTGTCAATTTATAACTTACTAAATTAGTTTACAATTAGGTCAATTTATAACTCCATGAGTGAGTTTGTAGTTTAACAAATTAATTTGTAACCTTTTATAACTTTCGGGAGTCATTTTACAATTCACAATCACAAAATGGTCACCAAAAGTCGGACTACAGTTCATCAAAATAGTTTTTAACTAAGCAGATCAAATTATAACTCAGGTATTAAAGTACAGTCAAAACCGTTTATGGCGACATTTTTTAAAACACAACATACCGGTTATATTGACCCAGACAAAAAGTCCCGGCAGAATGCCGTATCACGAAAACATCACTGATTGTTACGACTAATTCCGAGTAGTCGCTTAGATGTCGTTATAACAGATTTTGACTGTAGTCTATTACTTGCCAAGTTAATTTAAAATTAATTTATTATTTGTATTTATAAACCATAGGGTCAATATATAATTCACCAAGTATAAAACTTAATAAATTGAGACTCACCGGATCAGGGTTCATCTCGCCAATGAGTAAAGCCGCCGGTTCGGCGGGCGCTGCGCCGCGCTGGGCTCGTTCTCTAGGTGGCGTTTCTCTGCGCTCTGAAGAAACGTCATTAGATCTCAATTGCTCCAGCGCGTTACTCCTATGTACGACAAACTCCTCTTCGTCAACGGGATGCTGTAGACGCTCGTTCCAAGTGCTCTCCGGACTCCGGTCCGGACTTTGATATTCTGTTGATCTTTCCTTCTTAGGGGAAGCCCGTTTCGCCCGCAACGGCGGCTTCGGCCGTTTCGGTTGGTCGTTATCAAACGATATGTAGAATCCTTTCTCGTTCGTGTCGGCGGGCTCCTCGTGGTCCAGCTGCTGGAATGAGTTTCTACCGAGCGAGGGTCTCGTCGGGGAGGGAATGCGATACGTGCGCGTTCCTGAGGATATGTTCAGTCTGTTGATGCCCTGCCGGAGCGCGTCGTCTTCTGCGTTGCCGATGAACGAGATGTTCTGAGGTTCCATGTCGTCGGGCGGCGCGAGGGCGGGCGAGGGGGCGGGGGCGGGCGCGGGGGAGGGCGACAGCGCGTGCAGCTGGTGCAGGCTGACGGAGTCGGGGCGGCGCGACACCTCGGGGAGGGAGCCCTGCCGCTGCGGCGTCTTGGAGCGGCGGTGCGGGCTGGCCGCCGCCGTGCTCGGAGGCGATTGAGAGTATTGGTTCGAGTTTATCACAGTGTAGCTCAAGTGGTTCTGCGCTTCGCGGGCGCTCTCGTTGCCGTTCTGGTAGCGGTCGGTGTTGTAGTGCACCTGGAACGGCTGGTTCGTTCTATCGTGCAAGAGGAAGCCCTGCGGGTTCCAGTTTCTGTCGGCGGGCGGTTGCGGCGAGGGCGATCTCCAAGTTCGCTGCGGTGGCGGCTCCGGTTGCGGTGGTTGGTACTGATGGGTCTTTTGGTGCAACTGTAATAAAATTTGATTGATGATTATTAAACAATTGTGAACAAATTGTGAGCTGTAATAAATAACAATAAAAGTCGATATGAACAGACTCGAGCAGAGTGCGAGTGCGACCGACCTGCCAGCCGCGCTGCTGTTCGAGTTCGTGCTGCTGGTGTTGGTGCTGGTGCTGCTGTTGGTGTTGGTGCACGGCGTGCTGTGCCCAGGTCCTGCGCTGCGGGGGCGGTGCGGCGTCGTGCAGGTAGAACTGCGGGCGCCCGTACTCGGGCTCGATGTCCCGGTACTGCGCGGGGTAGTAGGGGTCGTAGGGTTGCTGCTGCTGCGGCTGGTAGTAGTGGTGGAGGTCGCGCGGGATGTGCGGCGTGGAGCCGAACCCTCCGCCGCCGCCGCCGGACCCGAGGGCGGTGAGACCCGCGAGGGACACGTTGTGTTGTGAGCTGAACTGGCTGTGCTGCAAGTTGGACGCGCTCGTCACCCGCGTGCCAAGTGGTACGAGTGGGAGAAAAAGGGAGGATGCAGCCGTATATTCTCACACAGTTCATTTTCGTAAAGGAACCTGGCGGTGACTGTGAGGTGAAAGCATGGCACACACACGTGATAGATTTGTTACGCGACGAGTTATGTATTCAGCAATGTTTAATCGGATGATACAGTTAGATAAACGGATAACAATATAAATTCACACTTTATGTTTAACATATTAATTATTATGTTTAAAATTTATTTAAATAGTATTCAAAAATCTGTTTTCTAATAAAAGTGACAAACATTATACATAACTTTTAGTTCATTGTTTATTTGTAATAAAAAAATTTAGTGGTTAGTTACTTGCATTCACTATCTAATATGTACTACATAATAGACAAGTAATACGCTTACCAATTGTGGAATGTTTGGGTGATATTGTTGCTGGTAGGGCGAGTGCGGTTGTGGTTGTTGCGATTGCTGTTGCGGCTGCGGCTGTTGCTGGAACAGTTGCTTCGTCTGATATATACAAAGATTATGTTTAATTTTATCGTTTGCGTTATTGATAGAACGTTTATCAAGCGAGTAAAGAACCAATTTGAATCTAAATTTAAAACCACGATTACAAAATTTGTTTTTATTTCTTCCTTGTATCTCTAGTATCCAAAATGCAAGATAACCTAGTTTGAAGTTACCACCAAGGTAATTAATCTGGCAAATGAGATATTCTAACTTAGTCCTTTGTTTTAACTGTAATTTATTTATAAAATTAGATAATCTAGAATATCGCTGCTAACATGTTTCTTAGCGCATTTTTTTTATTATACACAAATATACTTCACAACTTTTTAAGTGTATATCGTACCATAGGAAATATACCAAAAAAAAAAGGAGACTTTATTAAGATAACACAAAAAAAACACGCAAGCCCTAACCATAATCGGAGAACATTAAAATTTCACATTACGAATTCATTGTTATTACAGATCTAGGTATAAATTGCGATTTATTTGACAGGTCGTCCCCGGAGTGTTACGCGCTGTTTTTACTTTTTTAAAGTTATACTTCGTTCAGCGTGTTTGGAAAAAAATGTGACGAGAGTAAATATTAAAGTTGCGACAGTTGAAAGCAATACCGTGAAGTTGGTTGGTAATTGTCTGTCAAGTTTTCGTGAGAACTGATAACTACATACAATCTTACATAAATATTTGTATGTGTTTTTAAATTATATATGGTGATGAATGGTAATTTATTGGGACTATCCGCCATAAAAATATTTTTTTTAAAATTATAAACATTTTAAATTGGATTTATAGATTTCAGGTTAAGTGTGGGTATGTATTCTTTCAATTTGTTCACATTATATATTATTATTATTGCATTATAATTTCATAAATAGTTTTTTCTACTTATTTTTAATATCTTAAGTGATTCTGTATAGAGATATTTTTTTTAAAATCCCTTTAAAGTTATTATAACTTTTTAATTGAAACATTATCAAGTGCATTTAATTAATTTTATTTTTTTTTAGCCAGAGACGCTATTTCTTGTTTTTTTTAGTACACACCTGTTGATGTTGTTGGTGTTGTTGATGTTGCTGCTGTAGTTGTGTCTGCTGGCCAGCGAGCCGCGCGATGTCGCTCTGTATGTCTTGCAGGTTCGAGTTCATTCTGTAAACGTTCATACAAATGTACTCGCCTAGTGTTAAAACATCGAATATTTTTATTTTAAAAAATGTCTAAATAATCCAAGCGTTGACTCCGTGATAAATATAAATACATCTGGCATTTACTTATATGTCGATTTTAAAATGAAAATAGACAAAATCTATACATATGATTCTAAATAGTTATGATTGTGTTTCTCGATATGATATCTCATTTATTGCATATTTACAGCATCCACCACCTGTAATCGGATAAATACATACATTTACAGTACTGTTCAAGACTGACGGATAAACTTGACTGTTTATATTTCTTAAACTAACTTTTTTTATAACCTCAGGCTATAGAAAATCAAATAAGTTAATTTTTTATTCTATATTGTATAATGTATTATACAACGGAAAACTACATAGATATTAAATGAAGGTATTAAAGTCGGGTAACTAGTGAATAATACAAAAAAATACCTCCCAATGCATAGAAATCTGATGGGTATTTCAATTTTAGATTATTATAATTCAAATTACAGGATAGGAGAATGGGAATCGTAATTAGCAAAACATAAGCACCCTTTATGCACCGCACCATCCATTACTTAATACACCGAACTCTATCGATACACATAATAAGAATGTAAGCCTAACGTGTCTGTGCTTTTTAGATTTTTGTAAAAAAAAATGGTTGCGGGTGTCCAGGAATAAGGAATAAAAATACATCTCAATCATTTTTAGAAATATCTGTCTGTCTACCTATCTGTCTGTTGGCTTGCACACGCATTACTGCTAAAGTACTACGGTCATGATGCAACCTTTTCAAAGAAAATCAGACAGCTTATCTTCGAGTAACATTTAGTCTTTGTTTCGTTAAAATCGGTCCACTCTTTCAAATGTTATTATAATTTTAATGACAACGCGACTTAAGTACGAGACAAAAGTAGATAAGAAAATAGACTTAATACATTCAGATGATTTTATTAGTCATTATTTTTTTACATTCGTTTCCAGGACGACGAAGCCGTGTTCTAAATAAATATAACCTTAATGAGTTTTCTATTACAAGAATATGGTATAGGAACATCTTCTGAGTAATGGTGAAAGCTTCCAAGTGCTCGGCGGTGAATAAAAACGTGGGGAGCGACCATAATTCATTTATTAATATGAACTGATATACTGAGAAATTTTCGGCTTTTCATTATCAAAAAAAAAATGCACTACGAGACTCGAACGAAGCATGATAAAAAGCGAATCTTTATTCATCATACAAGCAATAGATTGATCTAACCTTAAACTAGGACACATGGTACAGAACCATGATGGCGCATCCGGGATACGAATCCGGTGGGCATTGGCCACAGCGCCACTTGAAAATCAAACGACAAATGAACTCAAGTTTAGCGGCGAATTTGCAATTAATCGACTATATAAAGTGGACACAGACTTGGAGCACATTACTAAATACATAGATAATTAAATATTTCATTTAATTTCGTGTTTTACATTTAATTCATATATCTCTTTACTTTTCACATGTTTTCCATACTATAAGACAGGATTTCTCAAACTTTTGGCTCCATGTACCCATGTAAAAGTTTTCAAATGACAGAGAAACCCCTTAACTAACAAATTGAACACCCCCCCCCCCCTCCAAAGAAAATAATAATATTGACTGCTGAAGAAAATAAGGGTTTTATTTGAATAAAAGGTAACAAAAGAAATATCTTGTTAATATTGTGATGTCTGGGTTTGTTTCTTATCGCAAATTGAGTAAATTTTGGGAATAATTTTGGACAATTTTAACCTTAATTCCGACTTGGTATCAAGTCGATTTCTGTATTTTGTTTTTATCATGGCCAGATGAAACTCTCAAATAAGTATGTTGTAGCATAGGGCAAAGGAAAATTCACCACTTTGCGTAAAGCTTATCGCGAACCGACTACCATCGAATAGCAAACCCCTAGGGGTTCGCGTACCCCACTTTGAGAAACCCTGTTATAAGATTTAAAGATTCCAATACAAATTTATTCGGAATTTAAGGTGATATCCATTTCTCAACTTAACATCAGATTCAGTTTCTATTTTATAATTTAAACCATGGACTGCCCAAAACTATTAAGGGTTTAAACGCCATAAAAACGAACGTAGACCTTATAATGCACTGGTTAACAGACTGTTGACAGCGTAAGTTTAAAAACATACCGTATGTATTATAAAAAAATTAAAACTTGAACAATAACAAATTATGTAATGTAAAGTTATAATTTTAAAAAAATTGGCTAGATATTTAAAACCTTGATCATTTTGACTTGGAGTCTTAAAAGATCAGCTGAGGGGTTAAAAAAGATAACACGACAATTTTCTTTAAAAATACACAGTATATGAGAAATAGTTATATCAAAAATAAGACAAAAAAAAGTATTAAAAGAGAGAAAATAATATAAACGAATTAAATATGAAACATTTACAACATTTTTGTATATAATTGAAAAAAAAAATCAATGCATTAGTAATGTGATGCATTTCGTGTCCAATTTCAAGTGAATTTAATGAAAAATAATTGTCAGCACTCACTTGGCAATCGACTGTTGATATTGCTCCAAAACAACATTATCGACAGCTTGACTCGGCGGTTCCACGACCAATTCCTGTGTAAATATTGTATTTATAAACAAATAAAATCACGTTATTTGTGTTTGTTACATTTCAAAATGAGCTAAATACAATTTTTATTATTCATATAACATGTAAAAAAAATTTAAAATTTCTAGTTTTTACACACCGAGAACAAAGTTCAAATTTTACATGTAAAAAATTGGAAATTAAAAAAAAAACCTAAAATATTAGAAACGGCTAAAATTGAAATTAGCTTATTTTGAAATGTAGCACGACTCATTTAATCTACCTTTTTAAATTAAATTCATAAGAATGACTATGAGACACAATAGCTTAAATCGGTGGTTCTAGAAGCATGAAATCTGGCACAAGAATTTTTTGTATAACATAGGTGAGCACTATAATATGATTCTCTAAAATTCATCCTCTGATAAGTTTAAAAATAGTACGATTCCAAAATAGAATCTCATTGGGCGTATTTAAATATACTTTATATCGCTTTTATACAACATATAAAATATATTTAAAAAAACCATATATTTCACAGGTCTTAACCATTTTATTCGCCAAATAGTAAACGGAGCTGGAGCGAGTGTTGTATCGTTGTAAAATTTCATTCGATGTTGAAAATTCACTTTCTCCTATAGGATATGATTACACGTGCGGTTTAGTATTCACAATGCATGCCAATTAGTGAATTGCTTATTAATAATTATATTTTAGTCGTGCGTTTAAGACATTTAATTTTTTGTTTACAGTTATTGATAAAAAAATATTATTCCTGTAATAAAAATTATCCAAAATAACAGTTACACATTAATCAAAACACGTTTGTTGTGATAATAAATATAGGTAGAGACTGCAAGTTTAAGAATTAAATATAACAAAAATTATTGTAAGCAAGACGATACACTTGTCAAATAGTAGAATCCTGGGAAGAAAAAAAATGTCCGGCCATTTGTGTAGACATGCAATACGTAAAAATCATCCAAGCGAACAACTTGCAGTCACAAAAAGCGATGCTATATATCAATAATGATAGTGATTGAATCAAATCCTTACTAATATTATAATTGGGAAGGTTACTACTCATAACTACAGAACTGATCGTGAAATTTAGCATCGGGTACAGAAAACGGCATTTCCGATGGATAGCTCAACTATACGTTAACGCGACGGTAGCCACGAGCAAAAGCTAGTTTTCTCATAAATAACAAAAAATATAAAAAAAATCGCATTTAACATGATCGAAGCCGCTGGAAGAAAGCTTAAAATAAAGCAAAACGAAATAAATCCCGATGGTTGTAGGAAAACACGAAGTATTTACCTGCGAGTGCGTCGGCTCCTGCTTGGGCTCGTCGTCGTGCGGCGTGCGCGCGCCCTTCCCCTGCAACACACGCACGTGCAACCAACCGCCACCCTCGCAACCTCGCAACCTCACAACCTCACAACCTCCACACACACAACCAGCGCGCACATGCTCACCGCATGCTCACACGCTCACATGGTTCATTCTCATACATGTCAATTTACAAAAAAAAAAAAAAAGAAAATATCTTACAAGTATCAAACTTTTTTTGCATAATAAAATTTAAAAAGGAGGTATACAAAACCTATTTAGCTAATTATGATTGTATTGGTAATTGTCAGCACAAGGTTTATACGAATGAAAATGTTTCAAAAATCTTACAAGAAAATAAAAAAAAAGAGTTAAAACAGATTAACGTTCAGCTGTCATTTTATTTCATTTCACTTTTGTACTGTAAACGGCTAGTTATAAATAAATAATTACAGAGGATAAAATCAACAACATTTCGTGATTCAATTTGTTACTAGTAAATATCTCTACCGAAGAATAGAATCTAGATTATTCACTATACTGTCTTGTACAACTATTAATATTAATTTAAATTAACTTATATAAATTAACAATAAATCGACACTTTTTTTTTTTTTTTTTTCGAACTGACTATGCTATTGACCTGGCAAGGTCTTTACAGCTTCACCGGACTACATAAATCGACACGTACACGAATGAACCACTAGAGACAAGTGTCAATTCTAATTATTGAATTAATGACAAAAGTTTAATTGTGATGTATATAACTAATTTCAAACGTGAGATTACAAGGTGATCTATGGATTATGTCAGAGGTATCTACTTACGACTTCTTTTTCTGTTTTCGACCTAATGTAAGAATTAATATAGGCAATTATGAATAGCTTTGCAAATAATTGATCATTTACCCGAACGCTATAATATGTTGTAAAACGTATAGAAAAAAATAGGACTTTATAAATAAAAAATTAGACGTCGTGGAACGTCTGGTATATAGATGTGAAACATCAAAATTGGTTGTTTGGGAATACTCTGCAATCAATATAATAATACATATTTATACGAATGCATATCAATTTACGCTAGTCAATTGATTTAAAAAAAAAAGGAAAAGATGAATAAGTCGCAGATTAATAATATACCTTTTCACTAATAACATAAGTACTAAAATATATATTTTAGATTTTCGAAGAATGCCTGCATTAAAACTACATTTTCTGATAACATTTAAAAGATCAAACATTTAAAACATTACAGGTTACAACATAGTACGAAGCATGAGGAGACAGATGGCGTTAAAACAAATATGACTGTGACGACACAATTTCACCTCCAACCGCAAAATTGGATGTTTCACATCAGAAAGCTGCCTATTTTACATTTACCCGCTAATTAATGGCATATGCTTCAGATACATAAGTGATTATATACTGAGTTTAAAAAATGTACTATACAAATATCTCAACAAGTTAAGCTGTGTAAGCGTGTTCGAAATCGAAATGAAAATATTATCGATAAAATGTGAAAAAAAAAATCAAATAGGAAAACAAATGGAAAGTACTACAACTGAATTTTAAAAAGGGCGTAAACTCAACCGGCCACTCACCAAAGGGGCCAACTGGTATTGCAAATACGCATCCTAATGAAATAGAGAAAAGAATATGTTACATTTTTCTTTTTTTATATATAAAAAGAGAATAAAGAAACAAGAGCAACAAAATATTAGTAACACGGCGTTATTGCTTCGTAATTAATTTTATTAAACTACACGTCGTGTTTATTCTTCTCTTCTGTGGATTTACCAAATTATAACTGGGAATTATAATGTGGCCTTATACTAGAATTAAATTGCTGACTTTTATACGATAACATATGTTAAAAAAAAGGTTTCTTCGTACCGAATTATACAAATAAAATTGAACATTAAATAAATTTTACTTTCATTTGTTTTAGTTATTTTCACATGTTTGTTACTAGATATATATAATACAGGGGAAAAACAATAATTACTGTAGTTTAATAAATTAATTATATATTAAATTGTGTGTAAATTGTTCACAGAGTTAAAGTTTAAGGTTTTTAAGATTTAATAATAAGTAATATCACCTATCTTGAGAAGACGTAATGTCCTAACTTTTCCTATTTAGGAATACATATTTTTTACTTTGTATCTTGCATAGTAAATCACAAATCTGTAGAATTTCATTTTTCTCTATAACAAAAAAAGACACATAGCCTTTGCAAACATCACAAACAGGAACAGTTTAACTGTCTTTGCCAGTTTAAAATCTGGTATTAATTACTTCAAGCCCCAAGTTAACGCAGTCATATAATTTCTTTGTAACATTTCAAAATAAGCTAAATGAAATTTTAGCCGTTCCTAATATTTTACGTTATTTCTCAAGATCTTCAAATTTCAAAAATATGAAGAACGTAACAAAAAAAAAAGTTAAAAAACCTTACGAACGGTAAAATTTGAACTTCGTTCTCGGTGTATAATAACTGGAAATCTTTAAAAAAAATTAACATGTTATACGGGTGATTAAAATTGGATTAAGCTCATTTTTATATGTAACGACTGAAATATAAAATGTAGACTGAAAAGATAATTCCTTATAACATTGTGATTAGATACTGGTAAAGACAGTGAGACAGTACTGTTATGATTGTGTGTATAGATATATAGACGAGATGTGATGTGATGCACTAACCCGTGTGACGGCCTGTAGGAATGCCTGTTGCCCAAGCCGTTGCCTCTGCCTGTTCACTGCGAGCTCCATCTGCCTTTTTTCCTGCTCTATTCGTCTCCGTTTCTCTTCTAACTTGAGCCTGATGTTATTGAGCTGGGCGGCCATCGCCTGCCCCGTACCCCCTCCGCCGACGCCTGCACTCGACGTATCATCTGACGTGTCATCACCATCTATACATTCGATTTCACTTTTATACATTTAAAATCAATTTGTTATTATCAATAGATTTGGAGATATTTTATAATCTTAAACTTTGACATAAAACCGTAACTCGTCTGATACGCCCATTTTGTATTTCGCATGTGAAATATTCGCAGATTTCAGGTGATAAAACATTTAAGTTGATAATATGTTGCCAAGCACTTATAATTAAAGCACTTATAGTCGCGACAGCTACAAATATGCAAGTTACAATGATTTCCTACAAAATGTTATTAATATTTTTGTTAGAAATTGTAACAAATCTGGTACTAAGATTTTACTATGTGTATTACGATTCTTTGATCTTTATATTTTTTTTTTGTCTAGAATCACACTTTTTAAATCTATTGATGTAGATCGAATTAGTAAAATAAAAAACAACGATAGCCTTATAAGAAGGTTTTCGTGTACTTACAACGATAAAAATGCCTGCCTGCGCTTACTACACCATCTCAATAATGCAGAAAGTACAAAATAAAATAACGTTAACAAAATTAGGTGCCTATTACGGGATGATATTTAAAAAAATAAGGACCTCGAAAAAATAAAGTTACTTGCAATTAAAATGTAATATTTCAATTTAGAGCTTTCGAGGTACATCGTATTGAATCCTGGATCGATTTTATTTAAAGAAAAACATGGGACATTACAAGGCATTTCTTAAGGCAGCCCTAGACTTAGCTAATTAAAAGTTCCAACTGTAACATAAACTAATATAAAGTGTAATTGATATTAAAGGCGGATCAATTAGGACATTTAAAAATATGTATCGAAATATAAATGTAATTAACCGATAACTAGAATGACGTTAAACTCGTTAAGAAGTATCGATGATATTAAGAAGTATCTATAAAATTAACATCAATATACCAGGTGAATGTTTAAAGGTTATAACATTCTATCTTCTGGTAGTTCATAGTCACATTTAACATATAAAATAATAATATTAAAACAAATACTAATAAACAACAATGAGACCTTAGTTAAAGTTTATTCTAAAACTTTTAAAAGTATGGGAACGATACTTCATTACATAGTATAAAACAAAGTCCCCTACCGCGTCTGTCTGTCTGTCTGTTCGCGATAAACTCAAAAACTACCGAACGGATTTTCATGCGGTTTTCACCAGTGAAAAGAGGGATTGATGAGGAACGTTTTAGTATATAATTTGTCAAGGATTTTTTCATAATCAGGGCGGGACAACGTCTGCCGGCCCCGCTAGTTTAAACATAAAAAATCACACCTAGCTTTAATAACAAAATTTAAGGGGCGCTTATCAAGGTTAGTCATTACGTAATTGCTTATCGTGGGTATGCCACAAGGTCGAACAAAGGGAAGCGGGGCGCGCGGGTCGAGGTGCGGGACGCGGCCCGGAGCATGCAACAGGGCGTGATTCATTTATTACACCAGTTTTTTTTGCATAAATCACCTGATGTTAAATGTATATCAGTTTTGCGTTTCTCTAGATAATTCAATCAAATATTAAACACCTATTTTTTTAATTAGTTTAGAACGAGAATCGACTAATGATTATCCTGTAAAAATGTAGCTGACGACTAAACCAGTCCTGCTGTATATGCTATTAACAAGTATTTAAAAAATAAACAAGCATCGTCAAAATAAATGAGTTTCGATAACATTAACGAGTTTCGATAAATTCTGCAACTATCAATAAAAACATTACGTTACACCATTATGTCGATTATAAATTATTTTCAATGAAAATTACAAACTTGGCTGACTCTCTTGTTGCATAAACTGCTTCTGCCACGTGGTCGTATTCGGTGGGGGTGTCGAAAAAGTCGTCGTTTTCCGCCTGTCCGTCTGTTCGATCTCCTTCGATTGGTTGAACTGTGACTGAATGATACCTGGAAACCGATCCGTATACTCAATCGATGTCACGATAGAGCAAATTAGCTTCGAAGCCACAATACACTTTTCGACACGTGTCAAAGAACACAATAATGATGACATAAATTTGAACTCAGACAATGGGAATATGTGGTCTAGGATGCGACGAGATATAACATACTGGAAAAGACGCCTAAATAATAATATTTTATATACAATAATATATTTTAAACCAAAATTGTATCGATACACGCTTTTGTACAGTATAGAATTCTTTTAGGTCTTTGTCCTATATGTTATGATATCGCACAGATAATAAAGCATTGTTTGATGCACACATACAAAGCGGTGTCTTGGAAACGTTTTAATAAATGGTATCAGATATAAAGCCATACACGTGCTAGAGTAGGAAACGGAAAGATATCTCTACATTTCCATCACTGAGGCGACAACACATAGCAGCGAAGCGAAACAAACCTGACTGGTCACCGTTACTCCTGACTCTATTGAGGTCAGCAAAGCTGGTCTTGGTGCCATCACCGTCGGTGTCATCTTGCTCGTTGAGGAAGAATCCACCGTCCCCACCACCCTTGTGCTGGAACCCGAGATGTTTCGTTAGCGTGATGGTGTCGCTGCTGAGCTGCCTCCGGATCGGGAAGTAAGGCCTGTCGGGGTCTACGGGCTGTGGTTGTGGTTGCGACTGCTGCCTTTCCACTTTCTGCTTCTCTTCTTGCTCGCTCGATCCGTTCTGGTACTCGTCTTGGAAGAACTGAAACGTGCCTCGTATGTCCTGACGTGAAGATCGCAGTGGCGGGTTGTAGTCTAAAGGACCTGGAATTTAATTATAATTTTTATACCATCCTTTATTTTGACACCCGAATTCTTTGCTAATCTCATTAACTGTTACCTTACTTCAGTCGTTACATTTCAAAATAAGCTAAGTCCAATTTTAGCCGTCCCTAATATTTTACGTTGTTTTCCAAAATCTACAAATTTTGTACGTGTAAACTATGAAGATCATAAAAAAAAGTTAATATTGTAGTGCCACGTACTGGGAGAATCATATAATGATTAGGAAACTTTCCAAACACCTCACTGCAGAACCGATGTTGGCCAATATTCTCCTCTTTAACACATGTTTTCGAAATACAACGGCATACACCAATATGTTGACATATTAATTAGTTGTTCCTTGCGTGCATTTCAATTGAAACTCAAATCTTATTTCTAAGCATGGTAATTTATAAGCTGTGTTCACCGTTTTAGGAGTCATAATCAGATTTATTTCCATCTATGTTCTCAAATGTAAGGGAAATAACTGTTTGCCACGTCTAGTTTGTGGAACAATTAAAACACCTTAGGAACGGCAAAGTTTAAACATCGTTATCGGTGTATAAAAAAAAATTAAACACACTATATGAACGACTAAAATCGGATTTAGATAGAAATGTAACTAATCTAGTATTTGAATGGATGAGCGCTGACCGGCGGGAGCTGATATCTTCCTGACGTTCGCGAGTGTTGCGAGCTCCTTCTCGGGGTTCTTCCCGGCGAAGTGGAGTCGGTCCTGCGAGCCTCCAAAGTTCTCCACGGTGAGCTGACTGTCCTCCGTGACGGAGGAGCGTCGGGAGCGTCGCCCCGCGAACGAACCCTCCCTGGAGTCCGCCCACTTCGAGGGCCGACCCGCAGCTGTCACAGGATTCTCTGATACGACGACAGAATCGACATTATATTTCTTGTTCATGTGTAACATCTCTTTCCTCTCGGTTGCTGTATATTTTTTTTATGGCAGTGATTTTGGAAAAGTGATAGAAATATATTACAGGAAGGGAGGGAAAGTGCGTGCTATTTAATTTAACCATTTGATTTGAAAGCGCGCCTCTGTCAAAGTTCATAATTCCTAAAAAAATAGAACTAAGTAATATGGAATATTCGAATAAATATTTTAGTGAGGATCTTTTTCATACTTTTAGGGTCTGTTGTCATCAATATAATATTTTTCATGGTGATTTAAAAAGTTTCCTCAATTGGAAAGATATAATTATTCGATAAAAACTTATTATCAATTAAACCAGCTTCATTTTTTTAATGATATTATGTTACTATTTCGTATTTTCCTCGACTAGACTTAAAGTAGCGCGAGCAAGCGCTCGCCTCAATATTTTCATACTTAGAATATATTAGACCAATAATATTACGAATAAATTGACTTCACATTATAACTCGTCCCAATTTAATAGTAGGATAATATCATATTATGCGATTACTGTAAGGCTCACTCGTTTTTATTTCCACAACCGCGTATCATACAAAATGGCATCCCGGGGTTTATTACCCCATAATAGCAGATACTTTATAATAACTTAATTCAACATGTAATAACCGAGCATTAGCAACGCGCGGCCGGGTCAGCTAGTATATGTATATAGATTATAGCTGTACCCGCGACTACGTTCGTGTGAAATTTAATGCAAAAATTCAGTTATTAATAAAATCATCTCCATATACATATATATCTCAGCTCTTATTGAGAGGTCTTTTCGCAAACATAGTAGAACATTGGCTGTGATGTGTTTACAAACAAACCGACAGACAGACGTACATTAAAAAAAACGATTGAAATGTATTTTATTAGTTATTCCTAGTAACCAGCAAATATTTTTTTCACAAAAATCTATAAAGAACAGACACCTTACATTTACATTCTTATTATATGTATAGACTAGCTTCTGCCCGCGACTTCGTCCACGTGGAATAGTTACTTTGGACTAACACTAACACACAGCGGAAACTCTCAAAACGAAAAAAATAACATAAACACAACAAAACATTTTTAATTGGTTATATATATAGCCTTCGTCGATAAATGAGCTATATAATAGTATATATCTATCTAATATAAGTATAGATGATTACCGGAGTCGTCGTCCCGCCTGGCGAGTGATGCGAGCGTGGTGACAGCCCTGCCGCGGTGCACCACGAACTGGTCGCGCTGGGGGCTAGCACTGCGCCGCTCCGGCGTCGCCTCCCGCCCCTCCCGCGCCGCGCGCACCCCCGCGCACGCGCTGCCCGCCGACGGCGACCGCGGCACTGGGGGACACTCCTCATTCAACACGACACACGCACTCAACCTAACTAACCTCAACTCCGATATAGCACAACACCACTAAGTAACACGACACCACTTCTTGTAGGCGGTAGAGCCAAGCTGAAGGTATTACTGGTTTCAGCATGAATGGGTCGGCTCGCCCCCGGTACTACCACCCTCTCATAAATAACCGACGTGAAGTAACAGTGCTTACATTGTTGCGTTTCGTTCGATCAGTGAGAGCGCCGGAGGCCCACTTCCCTTTCCACCCTCTCTGTCCCCTCTCATCCTTGTCCCCAAACACAGGCTGGCAACGCACTTGCAACTCTCCTGATGTTGCAAGTGTCTATGGACGGTGGTGATCACTTAACATCAGTTGACCCACCTGTTCGTTTGTCTCCAATGATATAAAAAAAATCTAAATATATAAAAATCCACTGTCATTAAGTTCGTCCACAATGAACTCCTAAACTACTCACCTGATCTACATGAAACGTTGGAATTTATGTATAACATGCTACAACTTGAGAGATAGAATAATTTATTATGTTTCGATTAATGTCCTGAATATTTTCTAATTACAAATTAAATAATTGTTAATGTTGATTATTGTTATTACTTGTAATTTTCATGAGTCTCAAACAGATAGCGCTTTAAGTTTGTTTGTTAACTGAAAACTGTAGGAGTTGTCTGTTATAGATATCAAATCAAATCAAAAACACTTTATTCAATTTAGGCCCTAATAAGGCACTTATGAACGTCAAAACTATCACCTTCAGCCATTGAAAAGAACCGGCAAGAAACTCGATCTGGTTTATCATTTTAACAAATATATATAATATATTAAGTAAATGTCACAAACGTTTTTAATGGATGCACAGAGATGAGTCAATTCCAGACGTCACCATCGTTCACATATTGATCCACTCTATAATAGCCTTTTGACACCAAAACCCGCTTGACATGGCGCTTAAATTCGCAATCCGGCAAATCGGTAATATCCTTTGGAACTTTGTTGTATAGTCTAACACTATTTCCCAAAAAACTGTTACTGGTTTTACTAAGTCTAAAACGTGGGACAACCAGTTTCTTACAGTTTCTAGTATTTAGATTGTGCCGGTTTTTTTTATTCTTTTTTATATCTCTGTCTTTTATTTTGAAAATAGTTTATCATAATCTTAATTCAACATGTAATAACTGAATCACAGCTACGCATGGCCGGGTCAAAGAGTATGAAAATAAAATGGCAATATGATAGAACAAAACAAATCTATACTCCATTATAATTTAAATTAATGGAATATAAGAAACATGCTCACCACGACACAGAAATAATCGACATGAATTAAAAAAAAAAACAACATTAATTGGTATAAAATATCTATACATAACACTAACATAAAACCTATGACTTGAAGTTTCAAAGTGCATTGACCATAAAGTAAAATCTTACATCAAGCAGATCATCTCCTTGATATTCATTACCCATTATGATCTCGGCTTTTGACACAACTCTACACTTTTTATAAATAATAATAAACACAGAATTAAACCCATTTTATATTAAATAGAACCATATTCGTCTCCATTTAAGATTTCAAATTAAGTATAAAAAATAATTAACAAATAGTACAACAAAAAACGAATATAGAGCGTAATGCGTTAACTGAACATTACTCAAGTATAGGGGAACAAAAAATATTTCAAAATAACTGGAGATTTCCGGAGATTATACAATTAACAAGAATACATACCAAAAATGTAATTACAAAATACACACACCAGCTTTACACAAACAAAAAAATATAACACACAGAAAAACAAACAAGTAATATCTTTATTCTAACTACTAAACATAAGATATAAGAAAAGTATATATATGTATTTCTAATATTATTGTGAAACTAAGAAATAATTGCCACTGTGGGAGCCCTGAGGACATATTGTCAATGACTCCAAATAAAATTCACATCTAATTAAGTGCCACCAATTCCCCAATTACTCCAAAAGCGTAAATAATATCATGCAACAGCGACATTTATAATTATATGTTATAAAGTATATACATATAAAATTCGTGTAAAAATGAATACGTATTTTTTTATAAACAAATTAAAGCAAACATGCAACACACCTGTAAAAACACACAACAACAAAAAAAAAAAAACAAAACTATAAAAAGGACACACAACTATCTCCAACGAACATTGTTCAAACCAAAAGTGGAGAAGGCATGGCAACTTTATATACCTGTGAAAATATGTATAAACTTTTTATTGAACTCGAACTAGGGATCTGTGATATTGGAAAACTATCGATATCTAACCCCGATAAACAAAATATAATCGATACAATGTGTACATAAATAGTCGATAAAAGTACATAAATTTGAGAAGATTCTATTTTGATATGGATCGTAATAGTAATATTTATCCCTAATTCGTTTAATGATTTTATCGAGTCGATGTGTCGTCGGCAGGTGCCTTCCCCACCCACGGGAGTGGTGTCGGTATAGTGAGGGGAGGAGGCAGGAGGGGGCGGGGGAAGGGGAGAGAGGGAGGGTGTGTATACAGGGCTGGTACCTGCGAAGGGCGCGAGATGCGGCTGGTGCGCGTCGGGCCTCAGGTCCGGTATGGGGATGGGCGCGGGCGGGGGCAGCCCTCGCTTGTGCCTCACGCCGTGCTCGTTGCAGGGCTCGCGCGCTGCGGACACCGCCACGTCAACCCTACCCGCGCGTCACCCTGCCTCTACTTCATATATACCAATACCGTATCCGATATATTAATTACTCGACTATACCGAATACTATACCAAGTATATTCGAGTACACCAGTCGGCCTTAATCAACTCAACTTACCAACTACATTTTTATACACACCAAATTATATTGTACAGTGTCCCAAGTGTGATCCACCTTAAGGCATGATTTTTGTTGTTATAAATACATAAATACCAATGCATATGTCAATTTCCTTGTGATGCATGTATGTATATCTAAGCTTTGATGCGAGGCTCCAAGTTGCAGAAGCAAGACAGGGTGACAACATTAGGAAAACCAATTTGTCCAGCAAAGCTATCATTCCGCTTTGTTATATGACTAAACCGATCAAAACTTACCTCAGACATTAATTTATTAATTCAAAATATTATGACAGAAATAAAATGTGTTTTATAAAATATCTTTTATTTTACAGAAAGTAAAAATGCACCTTATCTATAAAAAATAAGAGTAATTTATCTATGGTATTAACAATTAATAACATGTTGAAGCGTTACTAGTTTCCGCGTCCATAGACATTTTAAAATTATAATTTTATGTCTTATATTAGTAGGCATTGAATCTTTGATATTATGACCACATACTCCCATTAAAAGACTAGCATGCAATACTGAGGGATGTTTTTAATTTACTGATTATATGAAAAAGGGGTTAACTAGTGTGAAGATAACTCACCGCTTCCTGGGTATTTGACTGATTTGACAGGATGCACTTCTAACATGTTAAAGAGATCGGCGAGTAGTACTACTAAATTTTGCCGCATGGACCTGGAAAAAATTAATTTACTTTATTATTATGCCATGTAATGTAGAAACCACAGAGTACACTATATAATGGAGGTATCATTGTTTTTTTTTCAATCAGCGCTTCTTGTATTAAGGTTTGGAACTTATACCTGCGATCTATGTACATATCTAATTATGTATGTATAGAGCGCTACTCCCCATCACCCACCATTCGCCCTGTCCCCCCCCCCCCCCCAAAACACAGGCTAGCAACGCACTTGCGACTCCCCTGGTGTTGCAAGTGTCTATGGACGGTGGTGATCACTTAACATCAGATGACCCACTTGTTCGTTTGCCTCCTATGATATACAAAAAAGGTTGTATACTGTTGCTGTATATCTATGGTTTTTTTTTTAAACTGGTTCAGCACAATGACTGCCCTGTACCTGTTGGAAAGTACAGTACAGTCTATAAATAACGGCGAATGTCAGTGTTAAACAGCAATGGCAGTCATCGCTATCATGCCGACCTGCAAAAGTGCTTCTCCACGCCTCAAGTTGTATACTAATGCGTTTAATTATGTATGTTTGTAATGAAAATACTATACATCTAATTAAAAAAAAATAAAGCTACAGGATTAGTATTAAGTCTCACTTATTTTGCATTAATTTAAAGCTGGTTTATAATACTCATGTATTTAATCAGAAAAGCATAGACAAAGGCAATCTATACCCACCCTCGCATATAGGTGACGTCCTCGGGCATCATGTGGAACACGTTGTGTGGCAAACAGTTAACGCAGAAATCGTGAACGAGCATTAAATTGTGCAGACAGTCTTGTATGGACGACATGCGACCGACCCGCACCGCCGACCGTGGTAACGCCTCAGGGCAGTAGAACGATATGAGAGCCGCTAAGGCGGTGCCGTCGCACAACTCCTGGAGGTTCGACACCATCGGTACTTGCGATGAGGACTCCTCCTGGAATTAAAATGATCCGAATCATGTCTTCATTAATAACTGATTACTTGGAATTTACTTAACCCACATTAACTGCTTTCCTACTAATTATTCAAGATGGAAACTCTATAGCATGATTGAAACAGATGTTTCCATGAACGTTTTAATGTTCTGACGGACAAATAGCCCCCTGTAATATACGTGATATCCCACAAAATAATTCTGAGAGATACGGCTTTACAATCAAATATACCATATATGGAATGCAAAAGAATACTACTGAGTTTTGCTGAATAGCTGTATCAAATATTCATAGGAATTACAACTATTAGGATACTTTCGAGAAAAATCTTGGTAATAAATTTCTCGTCTGTAATTATTTCATTTAAAAATAAATAACCTAAGCATACAGTAATCTAATAAAACATTCAATGTTCGCGCTGAAATACAATGTCAAATCAATTGAGTAAAAGACTTGCATGCCATTCTATGACTTCACATATAATGAGACTATTTTAATTCTAAATATAGAAACCACAGGCACCGCCGCGAATAAGTTCATAAATATTTTTAAGCATGGTATATAATATAATAATAAGATATAATAATATAATTAATTAACATATATATTCTTTCTAAATTAGCGGTCGACCACAATATCAGGTGATGTTAACTGTACACGATGACCGCATACGAAAAGCATAGAACGAGGATTGATTTTTAAATACTTAACTAATGAAACCCATGTGCTTGATTACATACATTTTCAAATTAGTATAGCAGGAATTTATTGAATATTGAATTCAGATTCTCTCCTTCAATTATCTCAGTAAATAGATTTTTTGAGAATTGAATCACTACATATTATAAAACAAAGTCCTCTGCCACGTCTGTCTGTCTGTCTGTGCGCGATAAACTCAAAAACTACTGAACGGATTGTCATGCGGTTTTCACCAGTATATAAAGTGATTCACGAGGAAAGTTTAGGTATATAATTTGTCAAAGTTTTTTTTTGTTATCAGGGCGGGACAACGCCCACCGGGCCCGCTAGTTAGGCTGTAAAATAAGGTTCCTAATCACATTACTGATTTAGCAGATAGTGAATTCAAGAGACTTGTAATAAGCAAGTTTAGTTGCCGAAAATGTGTTTATAGAATGGATCATTAGAGAATGGCGATGTATAGAAAATTATTCTCCCTATATGATATATCCACTACAATACAATACTTATATTTTACATGTCACGTTCCTATACCCATCCATATTTCTTAAAACATGCGACCAATAAGCCAAATAAATTAAAGAAAGCGGTAAAGATATATCACTCTTTTTATAACATAGTGTTTTAGAGTATTAATTCGTTTTAGTATTTTCTTACTCTTTCTGTTATAATTTGTTAGTCTTCATATTATTTATGTTAAATCTTACTATTAGTATATTTACAAATGTATTGTAATGTTGATAACCCATGATAAATAAATATTATAAAAAAAATTGATAAGACCGATTCACTTTCTTGCCGGTTCTTCTCGAAGACTGCAATGATTTAAGATCTGGTAGTGGTGTTTTGACCGACATATTTTTATAGCTCATGTATAAAACATATAAATCAAAATCAACATATACTTTATTCAGTTTAGGCCCTGAGCAGGGGCTTATGAACGTCAAAGCTATCACCGGTTCGGAAAGCAACCCAGTCATCGAGAAGAACCGGCAAGAATCTGGTTTATCTCTTCATGTTATATATTTTTACAAAACATAAATAGTTACATTCGTTTTTAGTGGATGCACAGAGAGAGGCGTCATTTCCAAACGTCACAATCGTTTACATATTGACCTACTCTATAATAATAGCCTTTAGACATTAAAACCCGCTTGACATGGTTCTTGAACACACTATCCGGCAAATCGGTAATGTGTTTTGGGACTTTGTAATAAAACCTAAAACTGTTTTTGGTCTTAGTGAGCCTGAAGTATGGAATGACCAATTTTTTACTGTTTCTAATATTTGAATTATTTTCGTCTTTTACTGAATGTATATTTATAAATACCTCAGCCTTGTTGAGCGCTGCACACGCTGCGTTGATCCAACATAGTATACCGTCCTCGTGGGGCACGCCCGAGTTGAAATGCATCGAGTGCGTGCTACCGAACCTTTGCACCGCCGCCGACACCCGGTCGAGGGTCACCACCTCTCGCGCGTACAACACCATCAGCGCTTCTATCACAGCCATATGAGCACTCTGGAATTCGTATCAAATTAACACAATTAAAAAAAACTCAAAATCCATCAATTTCTCCGTTATTTTAACAATTTTTTTTTGGTAAATCTCTATTATTTAATATGTATTCAATTTTGTGGTCTTGTTTGTCGTATTTATTTGTAACTTAAGTCGTAATAAATAATAACCAGAAGCGCAATGAAAATAAAGATAATTTAGTCCCATACGTAACATTATCCTCAAAAATTATTAATTAATGAATTCAAGACATAAAAATCTAGATTTCTACAAGTCTAGAAGATACAATAATAACAGATACTGACGTCATCAAAAGTGTATACACATACATAAATAGAATTGAAGCATATTTTTTTGGCCAGAATGATATCCGAAACGGATGAACCAATTATGACGTCAGTTTTATAAATAGACAAAAACAATTTCAAAGAATTGTGTATAACTTCTTACTAGCACGCTTTTCCATAGGGGCTATGCAGTAATGACAATATTAAAATAAAAAAGCTTTTCTTTTTCTTGTCCCCGCAATCTCACCCGCGTTAACAAATTAAATGTCACGTGAGTTACTGATGACTGGCATTCAACTTGGCGGTGACGTCACGGGTTCACCGGTAACTGACGCGCCCCAAATTGATCGAAATATATGGTACATCATTTAAACCAGGGTTACACAGACTTATTGAAACTAGGAGGCCACTCTGACAGATTATAATCTAAAGGCGGGCCACTATAAAATAAAATAACTTAATAAATGTGTAAAGAGTATTTATTACACCTATTAATTGTTTTTTAAAACGAGTGCTTTTATTCTTCGCTATTCTGACGGGCTGCACGTACGTAGTTTATGCTCCCCTGATTTAAACAAACATCAAGACTTTTTTGTAAAACAGTTGTTAAATTGTTATTATGTGTTGTACTAATTAATCTAATTTAGAGAAATGGAACATTTTAATTATTTTTTTTATATCATAGCAGGCAAATGAACAGGTGGGTCACCTGATGTTAAGTGATCACACACAGTCACACAGTCTATAGACACTAACAACACCAGGGGAGCCGAAAGTGCGTTGCCAGCTGTGTTTGGGGGAAAGGGAGGAAAGGGAAGAGGAGAGGGGAGGGGAGGGGAGATGGTTAATAATAGTTATAAAAAAATAGTTTTATTTGTACATGCCATATAGATTTATTATGCGTGCACATAACGATGCGTCGTATTGAAGCATTCCCAAACAAAAAAGGTGAATTAGCAGTCTTCACTATATCTTTTACCATAAGCTTATCGGTACATTCAACGTGTTAAGTGACAATCGTAACACAGAAATTGATTCTTTCAAGTGCAGCTAACTTGAGCACACCTAGTGCTTTACGGCAGATTATAAACTGAAGGTTGTTTAGCCAAGCGCGCTTTAGAAGACACTATCATTTCTTCAGGATGTTTTCCTGATCGTAACGTCTTATCGTACAAAATTTCGAACCTACGTTATTCGGCGGGAGACACAAACGATACCTATGCAGTGGTCGGCAAACCGGAGCTTGCGTGCCACATGCGGCTATTTCACTCCTTAGTCGCGGCTCTTCCATAAAGTATTTAGTGCAGATATGGAATATAATCTATTAACTTGCCTTGTAAGAGACGAGTAAACATTTTTAAAACGTACGCCAAAAACGAGACATTTTTAGAAAGCAAAAATAACACACAATAGCAAAAAATACACCGAACACAGGCAAGTTCGACAGTGTACTTTTAATCCTGATATATCTCCTAAACAAAACTAAACTAAAAGTTTAAGATAAAAAAGCCTCTTTGAATAAATTACAATTTTGTATCGTTTATATTTGGCTCTCTTGGATAACGAATTTGCCGAACACTGCTCTATACATAATTACAATCGTGCGAATTAGTTTGTTAATTACCGTAAACAACTCTACGTTCGTATTTCTAGCGACTCAGACTTGTTTCGGCTATTCCGAATGATTACAGAATTTCTACACTAATTTGAACCAAAAAGTTGCTTTATGAGAATAATTATACCGTATATATTATCTGGCACAAAATAAAAACAAACAATACAATAAGATATGAGATATAAGTAATAAAACACAGCCGAATCAATAGACTCGTCTTAACTTAATCAACAAAGAGGAATGCGTATGTAGCTCACGTATCTACTATCGGATTACTGGATTCCAAGATGGCCTATTTATAAATCAATGTCGGTTTATCACGTGATAAAACAGATACATTAACGCATATAGATAGGTTTATATACTTTTGTGGATAATAATAAGAGATCTCCTTATCCACGAATATATCCGAATTCGGTATGTTAACAGCAAAAATTTTGAAAAAATGGTTTTAGCAAAAAACCGTCCTGATCTAAATACTAGAAACTGTGACAAACTGGTCGTCCCGTGATACAGACTCAGTAAAACCAGTAATAGTTTTTTAGGTAATACGTGTTAGGTTTTACGATAAAATCCCAAAGTATATTACCGATTTGCCGAACTGTATGTTTACACGACATGTTAAGCGGGTTTTGGTGTGTAAGGGTTATCATAGAGCTGATCAATATGTGAACGAAGGTGACGTCTGGAATTGACTCCTCTCCGTGCATCCACGAAAAACAATTATAACGAGTAATGTATTGTAAATATATGTTAAAAAGATTGTTAAATCGATGTTCCGCGCAGTTATATACAGAGCGGTCTAAAAGTTTGGCGCGGACTGTACATACTGATGTTTCTTAAGTTATATTGTATTATGATCAAATTGTATATTACAATTAACGCGTAAACAAATTGACATTTAATGGTTATTAAGGAATTAAGTGTTACCATTTTGAGCGGGTTCGTTTGTATCAGTACGGTTTCGGTGAGCGAACAGTCGGGCGGGTCGGGCACGTGTACGCCCTTCCTCGAGAAGGTCTGCAGTATGTTCCAGTGGTTGAGGCTGTGATAGTTCGGGTCCGAGTACATGTTCGCGAGGGCGAGGCAGTACAGTTCCGCGTTCGCTAGCCCGCCGCATATCGGTGGCTTCAAATGCTCCTGCTCCTGAAACGAAATCATTTATATTAAAACTAAATTGTAATTTACGTTGATACTTGTTAAGTCGACTGTGCACCCATAGATGGCGCTGTACAATATCTTGGTATAGCACTATCAAGAGGAACATCAAATCAAGGACTTTTTATTGGCAACCAACCTTCTAGTAGATTATTACTGCCATTGTCGAGTAATGATATCACAAGGTTCTTGCGATCATTTTAATGAACTAACAAGATGGTGGTTGTCTTGTAAGAACTTTCCAGGGAGTTTTTGTAGCAAGTCAGAATACATACTCCGTGGTGTTATTTCCCATCCACTTCACTAGTGCACCATAACCAAACTATATTACGTAAAACACCATCAACATTATAAAATATAGAGCCATATAACACAAGATTAAATAAAATTCACTATATGACATTCCAAGCTCCCGCCAAAAACTCCTCGATTACTGACCTTACCGGTGCTTCTTGATGCATTCGGGTTTCTACATACCAGCCGCTAGGGGTCTTGTGTACCCAATTAATAGGGTTTTCTATTGCCCAGGCGATATCGTTAGATTGTCATAATAAAAACAGTCCAAAAATATCGAAATATAATCAAAATTCGACCGAGGATTCTATAAACCCCGTCAATGCCCTAACAATAGTATACACACATATACAATAGTGCACACATCCCAGTCCTAATATTATAAATACAATTGGGAGTTTCCTTGTTTGTTTATTTTTTATGCTTTCAACTACTCAACTACTGTTGAATTATTACTAGCTGACTGTATTTTAAAATATGTTTACAGGTTGAACGATTATTATAAGGCAAGACGTGTTACAAAATTGTAGATCGGTGTAGGCGCAGACACAAAAAGAATTATTACCACAAAGTACATTATATACCATAGACTATATTAAATTGTATCATAGAATATTTTACCAACATTTGTTTACATCATTGATATATAAAAACCCGAGATTCATTGTTAACGTCTCAAAACCATCCGCATAAAATGAGCGCACAATTGAGAATTCTGCACTCATTTCAAATAGATTCTCGTCACTTGCCTCTTAAGACTTTTTGTACACTGCTTTGTAAAAACAACTTTAAATAATTCGCGTAAGGTTAAATTTGCAAAAAACATAAGTTTATAGTGTAACTATAACTACTTAAGTATATCGGTGAGTTTTTGGGGACGGTTTTGAGCATTACTTTTATACGAGACTGTGCATCTTGGGTTTCTATTCATTAATTATATTTCTTAATCTCGAACAACTTCTCGAACAACTACTGGAACGGTTATCATGAAATTTTGCATATACTCGTACGTTCTCATGTGTACAGAAAAGGATATAGGGTACCTCACCCAGAAAAAAATGTACTGGTCCCGACGCATAGATCAAATGTATATTAACGCGAGAGAAGACGGTAGCAAAAGCTAGTATTCATATAGACACGCAACGCACGCACAATTATGCAGGCACGCACGCATTCAGGCACGCATGCATGCAGGAACGTACGCATGCAGGCACGCATGCATGCAGGAACGTACGCATGCAGGCACGCACGAATGCAGGCACGCACGAATGCAGGCACGCACGCCTACGGACACTTTTTTTTTTTTTTTTTTTTATTGTAGCTCGGCAAAGTGACTGTACTGTGCCTGATGGTAAGCACAGTACAATCCAAAAACAATGGCGACCACCGAAAGACATATTATCTATCGCCGGTCGCCGCTGTCATGCCGGCCTGAAAGCGACCCAGTCAGGGACAGCCCCCCCCCCCCCCCCCCCCGGTTGCTGGATATACACCGGCTGATCCCGGAACGCGACACGCCCAAACGTGTCACTATGGCGGGTGTTCCACCTGGTGTACGGTGGTCGCGATCCAGTCGGGTACAGACACCCTACCACCCCGCAAAATCAACACTATCCAATTTACTTGTATAACTATAAAACCCTTACTTGTATTCTATATCTTTTTTAATTCTATATGTATATTTTGAACTTTGTCGTATTTGTATTCTTAAATTAGTTAAATTATCACTTTAATTACTTAATCTGACAAGTTGACGAAATCGACATAGTTAATATTAGTAAGTACAGTTATAAACACAATTATTACCTTATAATGGATATGTGGTATCGTGATAATATTTAAGTTGGAATATAACAAATTATAAATGGATAGTCTAAATGTAATCATGTAATTACAGTCCACAGTAAAAGTATTTATTTTCTGGTGCATACTTCTAGGTATTGTATGTATTAAGAATAAAACTGAATAAAATGTTTAAAAAAATTCAGCTCAGGAATAACACAAAACTGTCAACGATTCAGAAAATACCCATTGGCATGGAGAACACTCGATAGGTGACTCCTAAGTGCGTACTAGAGACAAAAGTAATTAGTGCTTTTTATGCATGCGTAAAAAATCAATCAAAATCTTCATACGAGTCAGTGTATAGAGAACATTGAGAATTTAATTTCGCATTATCGCTAGTAAATTTGTTTCTCCGAAGCCGATTATTAGAAATTCACGCTGTAGATTTGTTCTTAGAAAATACGTAATGAAATGACAGGTATATCGAAACCATTATAATACTTTAGAAAATCAGTTAAACCATTAATACACCGACAACTATTCCCATAGTCGCCTAATAAAAGGCACAACTTTGTTCTTAATGAATCTAATGATCGAAAAGATGCCGCAACGTCCGAAAACCCAGTAACCGTTGCGGACGATAATCTAAAAAACTTGCCATTGTAAATAATTGTTCGCTCAATTGGACTATCTAATTTTCCGGTTCCTTGTACTTGTATATTGGTTATTTAACAAAATTGTTTATTTAACAAATCATACAATAAAGTCTAGTAGATATGTAGTCGATGATTCTATACGTAGGAAGTAAATGTAACAAGGTGTATCGGAAATAATGAAATAACATACGTAATTTTTTTGTCAATCTTGTAAATTTTGATTGATTTAAATTCACCCAAAAATGTATTAGTGTTTTTATTCAATTGTTAAATCGCTTTTCATTCTTTACTACTCATATATGTATACGACAGTGAAATGGGGTGAATAATATTAAGCGACATAATGTCAAACACCTACATTCTACATATTTCGAGAGAGAAACATTAATGAGATATTTTTCCATAGATACATACGCACTGCAGATCTAATTTGATAAATCGACACAGACTATAAGAATACAATAAAACCGTTGAACGTTCGGGTGACGTCATTAAACATTTACTTTTTTTATTGCAAAATAAATTATTTATTTGTAACACGTCGAACAACGTCTACAATTCTCGATATAAACAGGAAGGTTACTAGTTTAATGTCTTAGTTACCGTACGGTAAAAAGTATCAATGTTATCTTAAACAATAGATGAAGGTTTGATAATACTTTTAACAATGTATCAATTACTTTACCAAACGCGATGAGCGGTTTCACTCGCTTTAAACTGTGGTTACTGCTCGATCCTTGTCTGGGCCGTAATTTAAACCTATATAGCATTATAGCCTACAACCAAAAGTCTATTTTTACATGAAAATTAGCTGATATCCGCGACTTCATTAGAGTAAAAGAAAACACGCACATCGCAAAACACTCAAGGTGTTATTAAAAAAACAAAAATGAACACGAGTTTCACTAAACAGTGTCTAACATTTTAGACCTTGTTGAAGATATGTTTAAATACTTTATTACAAAAGCGCGACCATATAGTAGTCTCTAGGTAAATATGTATCTGGTTTATTTTTTTAAGTAAAGAACTCTGAATAGCATTCTTTCAATTCAATCTCATCATTCAAATGCAATTCCATTACATACAGAGGATTTTGCAAACAATTCGAATATATGAATAATATTTTTGTTCAGATCTTCATTATGAAAAATTAATTTATTTTAAGTTAAATTGGTTTATTATTGTGACGTTTTAGTTAAAAGAAAATGACGTAATTGCTAAAATAGGTAATATACGAGTTTAATATATATGACGTCATAGTGCGTAAAGTGGAACAACAGTATTATCTCAGATTAAATACATTGTCAAATGTCAATAATGTAATATAGTAGTAGTTATTATGATTTACTTATGAATATTTAAAATTGTTGAATTTATTTAGTTCTTCCAAATTAATTATACCAACGAAATCCGTAATTTTCCAAGAAACGTCTTTTGCCGGCATATGGAGATACAATAAATTACAACAATAAAATAAGAACTGTCAACTTAGACAAGTGTTACACAATATTTAAATTTAAGTAGCGTGCATCTATAAACAAGAGTAACACACTTTAGTGATCAAACTTTTTTTAAGCAAGTGTTCAATGCGTATTTATCTTTTCGGTTTAAATAATTTATTTCTCAAAGAACATAGTTCACTTATTGATACTTAAAAAACGTTAATAATTAGTCATCGTTGATCTAATCATCTAGTGTTAGAAAAATATACAAAATTGTTTATAAAATATTTCTTATGCTAAAATACTGACGAAATAGAAGACAAAAATATGTAACAATACGGGTAGTTCTTATAAAAATCGTAGTTTCTTAAAACTTGTAACCTTGTATAAAATGAAGATATCGTGATGTTTTTTTTTTAAATATGAACTCAGGACCTAGGAAGTAAGACTAAAAAAAAATGACCGAAATACTTATTATACTTTTTGCGCGATGCGCGCACAACGGCCGATTTCTATTATTTTATTTAAATAAAGAATACAAGATCGATAATACTTGTCTTATCTTTTTAATTTTTTTTATATGGCAACCCTATCGTGTGTCGGTGTATTTAGCAACAGTCTTAGTAACACGATAAAAAATACATTCCTAACAGCTTCGATTTTCTATTTTGAACTAAACACAAAATTGAGAAATGTTTATACGATTTGTTCCGGGATGGGACAAATTTAAATCGATGTCATGTCATGTTCTATTTTTAAATATAACTGACTGCTTAAGAACGCTTGTTAAGTAACATGAAATCAAACGCCTCGAACGTTCTCGACCTTGCCGATACATTGTTTTATTACGGGAAATTGGTTTTTATACAAAATCGAAAAAATTAAGCACCTTATTCGATAGCGATTAATAAGTACCCACAACTCTGAGAATAACGAATACCGTAGTGATGTGATGTTGGACGACGGTTGCTGTTTAAAGAGTGGTAGAGACTGTGGCAGATTCGATGACCAGTCCAAAGAGTTCCACTGTTCCAACCTGTTTCAAGTTAGTTCTCGGGACTCAACTTATTATGACTGGCTTTTCCTAGTTCTTTGAAGGTTACACGTAACAATTGTTCACAGTCACCACTAAACATTAGTTTGACCTATGTTATGGAGCTATGGAGCTGTTTACATGACAAGCATCGAATTCACTACAATTGGCAGATAGTAAAATCAACAAATAGCGTCAAATTATATTTTCAAATACGTGTTTACAAAATATCTCAATTGTTGTCAATTCTATAACCGCTGGTTTGAACCACGGCAGGCACTAAATAATTTTTCGGGATTTGAATACATGTATTTAATTACATAACTTAAATTGGTAACACTGTGGATTGACGGTGATAAAAACATCGTAAAGAAACCTGAACCTGAGAAATATTATTGTAGTACCACCGTATGTAGAAATATTTAGAATTATGGATTTCTCAGTTTCATATGGCCAATAGGTCGTGGGTTGGCGTGGTGATTATGCCCATGCCTACACTTATTAAGTCTACAACCCTGCCGTGGGTTTCTTACAAGTTGATGTGATGTAATGATGATGAATACCTCAATCATCCACGTACATAAATAACATAGTCGGTGAATTCTAAAAATACGCTATATTCAACAATAATTGCCACGATGCAACAAAATAATTATTAAAAAATTCACTATTCAGGTAATAGTAATAATTGTATTTCCCTAATAATCCTTTTCGTCGATAGAATAGGAATAAAAAGAGAAGGTATCCATTCTTTTAATAAGGTGTAATTCCCACTAAAGTTTACGAGTCTCAAATATTAAAATAAAAGAGTCGCCAGTTCTCTGTAATGTAAGGATCGATATTAAGTCCGAGTATATAAACAAGGGGGATAAGAGATAACCTTGCCAAAAACGGGCAAGGTCCCATGCCCATGACAGAAGGGTAATCACACTCAAAGTAGACGATGAAACAGGATTGCATTTCTGCTTCGATCGCACTGCCTGCATACTAATTATTTCTAAACAATTACAAACTATTCGCTTTAAACATTTCTAATCAGCCATAGTAGGACTGTGTTTTTTAATTGCGCTAAACTCTGAAGGTTGCTCAGATTTGAAAAATGCTTCCTACATTTTATAATGTATTTAAGGTATAAGTTATATGTTATCTAACATCACGCTACGACCCTTAAGAGTTGAGCAATTACGATATAAAGTGTAGGTCAGAACGTATGCTAAAGGAGAACGCAGTAATAGTGCAGGTGTGCTATGTTACGCGCTGTGCTGATATCGAGGTCCAGGGATGAGTTGGCCAGCCGACGAGAACCGAGCAGATCCTAACTGTAAATGCCTATGTCAGCCGACAAACATCCCATGCAACAATTGTATTTCATCCGGAATTTGTTGAAGCTTACCTAATTTTGTTGACAGTAGGTCAAAATTAAAAAAGTAATAATAACGCCAGTCAAAAACCGCGGTACACATCTAGTAATTTTATATGGTATATACCAGTACAGCGATTACATCAGATAAGAATGTTTTAATTAGAAACTAAATCACTAGATGTCGTTACTTAATCAAGTTTATAATAAGAACAATATTTACAATCGAAGTTCCTTGAACAAAACCGATCGTTTTTAACAAAATTACTTTTCATTAAATGTTAGTCTACAATTAAAAAAATATTGGGATATGCACCTTCTATTATTTTTCAAGATCTAATATTTCGACTTCTAATATTGATTTTAGAAAAATCACATATGTTACTTTTCTTATTTGAATGACACCATATGCAGACGGCATGCGCTGTCGAATTACGATTTCACTTACCGTCCATAACGATCCGCGTAAGCCTCGACCAAATGCGACCCACTTTTAACAAGTCAATCAATAATTGATCATAACAATTAAAATCAACATTGGTTACACTGTCAATTATTATTCATAGGTGGCCGGTAACTATGTCCAAGTGCAAAGAGTAACCAGAATCTCGTTTGTAAGAAATACTGTATTGTTTACCTATCGATGAGCAGCGGATTAGGCAAACGCCAAACGGACAACAACAAACAAAGAAAAAAAACAGGTTTTCTAGTTACAAAATCTTTGTATTACAACATTAAATTACCATCTCGTTGACCATGTGGCGATAAACGACACAAACATGTGAAATATGGCCGACGGTGTGGCCTCGATAGCTCTCACTTTTAGCCGGTACATTCGTAATCTTTTTGATTATAAGAATGCAATTTCGTGCTTTCAATGGATTTTATTGGTCTCGGTGTGTATACGTGATTGAAATTTGCAATTCTATTACTTATTTTAATGACGAACGACACGTGTTTTAAACGAATATAAATAAATGATTTTTGATTCACAAAAACTTTGAAAAGTTGGTTCTCATAAAAGACCGGCACGATTTAAATACCAGAAACTGTGACAAACTTATCATCTCATGTTTCAAACTCAGTAAGACAACTAACAAACAGTGTTAGGTTCAACAACAACAACAAACAAGGTTCAAAAGCATATTGACGATTTGCCGGACGGCAAGTTTAAACGCCATGTCAAGCGGGTTTTGGTGTCAACAGGATATTATTATAGAATGGATCAATATGTGAACGATGGTGATGTCTGGAATCAACACCTCTCTCTGTGTATCCACTAAAAACGATTGTAAAGTTAATGTATTTAAATTATGAGTATGTTAAAAAGATAAACCTGAGCTTGTCGGTTCTTCTGGATAACCGGGATGTTTGTCCGAAACGGTGGTAGTTTGACGTTTACAATAGCCTTCTTCAGGCCTAAAGGTATTTTTGATTAAAATAAAATACTCTCATTTTATTTGGCAAGATATCTGTGTAAAACAAAACCGAAGAGATTTTATAGAGCTCAGACTAATCAACATATACGGACACGGTAGTAAAAGCTTCTGCCACTGATCTTCTAAGTCATGAATATAAAAAGAAAGTAAATTGGATAATATTGAAAAGTGAGGAAGGATTGAAGAGTGAGGGGAGAGACTCAGAGAGATATGTAAATTAGGAATTATATAATTTCATAGGAGAAAAGTAAACAATGTTTGGTAATAAAATTAAAGCATATTCAGATCGCGACAATAGCGCCACCTACTGGGTTCAACTATAAAGAACCATGTATCCCATAAGTACAAAAAAACATCAAAATCCGTTAATAGGAGTGTCTGTAATCTGTAAAGAAGAATTACGAACACGCACAAGATGGAATTTTATATAAAAAATAGCTTCTACACGTGGTTTCTCTTGAGGTAATGTCGGTGGATGTCGGTGGAGTATTAGTTTTAGGAGCTGATAGTAAGGATAAATATAAAGACGTATTAAAATAGATTTTAGTGTATCTGAGATTGATAAAACCTAACACCCTTCGACTATGCATTATGGAAATTGGCAGCCTAAGTGGTTTCTAATGAAGAAGTTATTTATGTTATCTATTTTACTATAATTCGCCACTAGGTGACGCTAGGTTGTGTTATATTATTATTAACTTTTATATTAGCATTAGCATGCTATAAATTGCAGCGCAATTATATGTATGTATGTTAAAAATACGAAAGTCACTAGAGTATATCAACAACAATGACCATTGATTTTTTCATTGACTTCTAATAAACTTGAAAGTTAAAAATATTTATGGCTCTGATAAATTAAAAACAAAACGATAGCGTTACTGGCAACATGAAACCTAACTTCTCTCGATAACTCAGTTAACTTTCTCCAAATACAAAAAAAAAACAATACGATTGTCTTTTTTTCTTCTAATCAAATCGCATTCCTATATTAAACATTTACTAAAGTCTTTATATGCGGCATTTATGTAGCGAAACCTGATCACAGATGCCTTACCCATGTTATATTAGCTCTGTATAGAGTAACTCACGTATGTTGATCTCTTGGAGCTTTCTCTCGTATACGTAGATTATAGCAAATATTTATCTTCTAAATATATAAAAATCCAGTGTCATGTTCCTCTACGATGAACTCCGAAAGTAGATACTCAACCAATCTTCATGAAAGTTGGGACTTATGTATAGTCTGGTCAAACTTGAGAAATAGGATAATTTATAATTCGATTAATGGCGTCAATATTTTTTAAATACAAATTAAATGATTGTCAATGTTGATTATTATTATTAATTGTAAGTTTCATCAGTCTCGAACAGATGGCGCTTAAAAATTAGTTTATTGTATAGTGCGCGTGTTCTAAATTTATTACAACATGTAATAACTGAGCCACAGCAACGCGTGGCCGGGTTAGCTAGTATTTTATATGGTATGCCATTAAGTCTCACACAGTGGTCTAAATTCGATACATCTATTCATGTGAACTTTAACTATGCCAAATTTCACAAATATCTGTGCGTGCAATGTACTAAAAACGCGTTTTACTTTCAGTATAGATATATTTTGTTATTATTATTAATCCTATACATATAAATACAATGGCAAGATCTGTTAGCTGTTAGATGTAACTTAAAATCAATAAAAGGATCATAGAGGTTCAAGGTCAAGGTGACAAAAGTGTAATAAAAAGAGCCCCCAACCAGATTTAGACAAGACACTTACTTCCAATTAAACTTTTTTTTTTTAACTGACCACGCTATTGACCTTGCAAGGTCTTAACTGCTTCACCAGACTACCTTCGAATGAAACTATGTAACTATTTTCGTGCATAACGAAGCAGCGGGCATCTGCTGGTTCTTTATAGACTTACTGCTTAATTATACAAAAACCTGGTTTGTTTTTATGACATTTTTTGTGTAACTGCCGTCGTAAGTGATGATGATGATACGAACAGACAGTCGTTTCTAAATTATATTCATCTCATGGACCTTATAATTGTACTAACAAATAATGAAGTATAATAAATTACTCGTAATTATGTAGCTCTCTTTGTTGGCGTAAGTGAAGGAATCTGAAAAATAGTAGGACAAATATCTTCTTAGTAATAGCAGAGTTATCTTCAACCATAAATACATGATAGATAGATAGACGAGAGATATCTATCGTTACATTTCAAAGTGAGCTAAATCCATATTTAGCTATTCCTAAACGTTGTACATGCAAATTGTAAATTATGATCATAAAAAAAAACCTTATGGGCGGCAAAATTTGAACTTCGTTGTCGTCGGAGTATAAAAACTTTAAAATATTAAACAAGTCATATGAACGATTAAAATTGGGTTTAACTCATTTTGAAATGTAACGACACATATTTCCCTTTTACATTTTAGTTGAAACTATACCAAATAAGAGAAAATTGCAACTAAGTTTACGTCCAGAGTGGACGCTTAAATCGAGCGTCGAGCGTGGCGTGGCGTGCGGCGTTTGTTATAGAGAGAGTACAAGTATATTGATTTAAAGAAATACGTAATACTAGCGGTCTCGGCGGACGTTATCCCGCCCTGACAATAAAAATAACCTTGACAAATACATTCCTCATGAATTACTTTATGTACTGGTGAGACCGCAAGAAAATCCGTTCAGTAGTTTTTGAGTTTATCGCGAACAGACAGACAGGCAGACGTGGCAGAGGACTGTGTTTTATAATATGTAGTGATAAGTAATTGAATTGGCGTCACTTGAAGTCAACTTGATTAATTACAATGTATTGCATCACGACAAAAACGAAGCAAAAGCGTAGATCTACGAGACGCATTCGCATCGAGTGTTGCCGGCGTACGAGGGTCAAGGAGAAAGGCGCCGCGACTAACAACATTCCGATATTCTTCTATTTTCTCATTGAACACTTCCAACGATCGTAGGACGACTTAAAAGAGAATAACATAAACAATATATTATTCAAAACAAACCCTTATAACTCATCAATATGATTCTGCCAACACAATACAAGTAAATACAAATATTGTAGATTTAGTAAATGTTAGGATCGAGAAGTATGACGAATAGACTTATAAACAAAGGTCGAATCCTAGAAGATAGATGAAAAAATTGTTTCAATTTTTTTTTATTGATAACACTAGAAACCGTCTTTGGCTAGTAAACAAAAAAGGTCGAGGCAGTCGTAAGCACTGCCGACAGAATTGAAAACTCAAAACAATGTAATAACTGTGTACTCTTTTGAATTTTTAAATTAACTGTAGTCTGAATTATTTATATTCCATAATTTGTATACCTATTGAAATTATTTAGAAGGTGGTAGAGCCACGCTGAAGCTATTACTGGTTTCAGCATGAATGGGTCGGTTCGCCCGGGGTACTACCACCCTCTCATAGAAAACCGACGTGAAGTATCAGTGTTTGCATCGTTGCGTTTCGTTCGGTCAGTGAGAGCGCCTGATAACCCACCTCCCCTCTCCCTTCCCCACTCCCCCTCCCCCAAACACAAAGTGGCAACGCACTTGTGATTTTTCTGGTGCTGCAAGTGTCTATGGACGGTAGTGATCACTTAACATCAGGTGACCCACCAGTTCGTTTGCCTCATATGGTATAAAAAAATATATTATTGGCACTCTGAACAATAATTACATACATTTTTTGATTTAAGCAAACATATGATGTGCTACACAATCTCAATACATAATAGAAATAATACATGTACACAGGCCGCTATACTACGCGTCGCTAGATTCACACAAGCCGCGCAAGCGCAGTACGATCGGTCACGCTTAGTAGTATGTCATGACGCGAGAGCATAAGTTTATCTCCTGCCAAAAAAATTCCGCTCAACGCGCCTAAAGAAGTTTTCACTTCAAAAATCGGTTGACAAACAGTGGTGAAAATGGTACTGAACTGATTTGTCTTCATCTATTATCTATAGAATTAATGTGAAACGGTATCCAAGGAGAAAGTTTTTTCTATAACAGCACTGCATAATTACGACAAACACAGTGTAATCCAAAAATAACGGCGACCATTGAGAAACAGATTGGCTAATAAGGAAACGCGACAAGCCTAAGCGTGCCATAATGTCATTACTCTTGATGAATGGTGGCCACGATTGTGTCCCACCATACCATTAACAAAGACCTAATCATACTTAAACTTTAAATTGTAAGTCGTACCACTTATCTGTACAGTAATTATTAAGATCAAAGTACACAATAATTAAGATAATCGGATTTATATCAATTTAAAATGCTACCACATGTTATAGAACAAAGTCCTCCGCTGCGTCTATCTATCTATCTGTTGGCGATAAACTCAAAAACTACTGAACGGATTTTCACCTGTAGATAAAGTGATTCATGAGGAAGGTTTAGGTGTATAATATGTCAAGATGTTGTCAATTGGTTGAAATATAACGACAATTGTTGGAAGTGTCGGTAAAGGTCAAGTCACCTGGGAGCTTTCGTCGAAAACATATAAGAAAACAATTAAGATAATAAACGACGCAGACAAAGTCTCGGGTACCAGCTAGTACTCTATAATTCATACTGAATTCAACCGCGATGCCAAAGATCCGTGAAAATTCATAGTTCCAAATGAATCATCACAATAATTGAATATTATCAAAAACAGGTACAACAAAGTTGAGTCAGTGACATTAAGTTGCAATGTCATTGACTCATTGATTCAAAGAGTGACCGTTTGAAAGTAAAACGTGAGAAATTCATAAAAACCTAACTTCGGAGTGTGTTTAAAGTTTTTTTTAAATATAAATACCGTTTTAAGCTAAATTAGACATCAGAAAACGGTCCGTAGTAAATCTCCTATAAAATTAACAGACGCTGGCTCAAATTTAATCCTTCCGTTTAAGGGTAAGAAATGTACTGAATAGTCTCTTTGTAGAGACGGACAAACGCATCCAATTACATACACTAAGAGGTATAAGTTACTCGTTCAATAATATTAGTGATAGATAGCAATATCAAATACGGTTTAATTAAATATATGATGTAGGTAATCAATATAAGATAAACAAACATAGGAAAAATCCGTTTATTTGATCGCTGTACTCAGACACTTTATAAGAAATTGTAGAAACTTTGACTGAGGGATTAGCATTGTTATAAGCATTTCTGTCGTAAAGCAGCAATATCTGAACTCATTTAATCTGGTCCAAAGAGTATGGTTGGTAACATTAACTGCCTGAGACACAGGATTGCTTAGTTTAGGTTGCAGCGGTCATATGTCAAATAAATCCAATTTTTACCTAACTACAATAAATAAATGTTAATTTTATATAAGTCATACAAATTTCAAAATCTCATACAAAATTACATGAATAAATATTTACGTGGAATTTACATGAATAATATAAAAGAAATAAAATACACTAACACAGAAGGCGTTCCAACTTGGTTCTCATGATTGACCTCAGAATCGCAGTCCTCGTAAGGCTATTTTGTACACAGCCATAGGATGCAGTATTCTGCCGAGATCAGTTGGAGTTACGACTGGCTGTTTGTTAATTCATAACATGAAAAATCTAAAACGTTATAAGCCTTTTTCATCACTTGACAACGGTAATGATAATTAAAAAAAATCATTGTGTGACTTAGACAATTCAAATTTCATTAAGAATATGTCACAATATAAAATATTAAAACAAACTATAAACGATATAATGTCAAAATGATATTACAAAACCAGCTGAATCATCGTTCAAAGAGAGGAAAAAAAACAAAAGACCACAATTTCCCAAAGGCGGAAACAACACTGACTATTTTTACAACACGACAGATTTAAACGTACTCTCTTCCGAATCGAGAGAACGTACAAATTTCAACCTTACGCTGTCAATAAATACGTGCGATAATGAACTTCGGATTAAACCACGAATGGCATATTTGTTCTGGTTTTGTTTGTAAACGATGGTAGGTACGTTCATTAGTGACTATTTCCATCGCGGAAAACGATTCGAAGTTGGTTCCGACGTGGCAGGATGGTGCGGGCTACAAAATATAAAACGGTCAACCTTTATTTGCATTAAAATGACACGTAATATTTGCGATGGGGATATTATTATCAAATGATAAGGTTTATCAATATGGGTATTAACACTGTGTCGGGTAGTGTTGTAAACATCGGTTTTCGCCTGATCACCGAACTTAAGCAACTTCGCTCGCGGTTAGTACTTGGATGTGTGACCGCCTGGCAACGCGTGACATTGGTTTTTTGCTGTATTTTTTAAATTAATATGTTTCCCTTTATTATAAACGACACAGACGAAGTCGCGGGTATAAGCTAGTTTGATATAAGATAAAATTGTGGTCAAACAGTGAAATACATAAAGAATGTATAATCGTGCGTCATAAGGTTGATGAATACTGGCTCATAACAATACAATAAGAAATAAACACGTCACACATGAACTTAAAGAGTTCAACTAACTTCCACTCAGTGCTATGCGCAACATACCCATAGAATAGATGATAGCTATCGGTATATTAAACATCGATGTGTATCAAAATTCACGTTCAATTCAATCATGCATTGTATTATCATTTTATCAGACAATCTATACTTCTATACTAATAATATGAAGCTGAAGAGTTTGTTTGCTTGAACGCGCAAATCTCAGGAACGACTGGTCCGATTTGAAAAATTCTTTCAGTGTTAGATAGCTCATTTACCGAGGAAGCTATATATAATCGCTAACACCAATAGTCATGGAGCACCAATGAATAATGTTTCAAAATCAGGGTTAACGCACGTATTATTATAAAATATTTTCACCTTCTACGTAAACGATATCGCGAGTTAGAGTTAACGTTAACGCAAAGTAACTATACCACGCGGATGAAGACACAGGCAGAAGCTAGTAGTTAAGATCGACGAGAACAAAATCAATTTATTGAGGTAACCTATCAGCCTAATGATCCATGACGATACATTACATTTAGTATTAGGAATACCCATACGAGTATTTTATACAGAATTCATACTTATTACAGTACTTTCAAGGTGCGTTAAATAGTAAGGTAAAGAATAATAATTCAGGATATATGAATAATCGGGAGTAGCATAGCATCGTTGTTACTGATATTATAAATGCGAATATGAGTTTGAATTTTTGTTACGCTTTGAAGCCTTAACTACTCAACCGATGATGCTGAAACTTTGACCGTTGACCCGTTGTCAGGTGTACAGAAACGGACAGATATTCTTTATCTTTCTAAATATGCGATGATGTATCCGATAGGTCCGGCAGAAGTATTGTCACTACATAATATAAAACAAAGTCCTCAGCCATGTCTGTCTGTCTGTGACTTTATTAGCGATTTTCGTGCGGTTGTCACTACCAGATAAAGTGACTCATGACGAAGGTTTAGGTATATAATAGGTCAAGGTTTTATTTTTATTTTTAAGGCGGGATAACGTCCGCCGGACCCGCTCTTATATCAATAAACTAGCTGTCCCCCGCGGCTCCGCACGCGTTTTTTTTAAATGTATTAAAGAAATATAAAATTGTAATTAGGTGTGTACATTACAGAAATGCTTTTTCAAAAACATTTGTAACTACGACACGCACGCCATCTACTGTATTATGTTACGTGTACATTAGATATGTGAATACGAATAGTATATCGAATGGGATGGGATTTATCATCAGCAGCATACCTGGAACTTTAACCTACTATATACCACCCTCGATGCTCACTAACACTATATAAGAAAGTAGGTAATGAAAATTTTAAACTATACATTATCGAACAATTTGTGTTAAATTGTTTATTATATAAATATAACATGCCCATATTGTCAATATAATTGTGTTATTCTTATACGTTGCTATAATCACTGAGTTATGTATAGTAGTTCGATGAAGCCGTAAATGCCGCAAAGCTAATAGCATAGTCAGTTCGAGAAAAAAAAAACTGAGTTATGTAGTATGCAAACGTGGTAAATAAAACAAAATTGCCACCAAATTGACCAAAATGATAATATAATTCAAATTACATACATTTATTCTTGGATTCCAGTACAGCGCACGTCTCACGCGCTTGTTTACAGTAAACAAATTATTTTTGATCAATTTCACACAAACGAATGCATAGGTAACAGTTCATCACTACATAGTGTAAAACAAAGTCCTCTGATCTGTCTGTTTATCTGTTCGCGATAAAGTCAAAAACTACAGAACGGATTTTCATGCCGTTTTCACCAGTAGGTAGAACGGTTTAGTTATAATTTGTCAAGGTTTTCTTTTTATTATCAGAGCGGGACAACGTCTGCCGAGCCCACTACCTTAAAATAAAATAGCTCATTAGTTAGTTGTCTGCCAGTGAAAGTCCCGTGAAAATTAATTACCCGGATAAATTGATTACCCGGAACAAACAAAAAACAGACAAAATATAATAATCTAAAAATATAGACAAAGTATAAAAAAAATTTTTTTTGGTCATTTGTAGCCATATCCATTCATCAGAAAGTTGTTATTTTAATTGTACATACACAAACTTTATTTTTATAATACGTAATAGAGAACAAATAAAAATATGGAAATAAAAGTAGTAAACTTTTTGCATAGGAAAACAAAATAAACTTTGATAATGTTTGCGATAGAAACTTACCACTTTACCATGGCAACGTATATAACACTAACGCTAACTAAATCTCTCGAAAGTAAAAAAGTGCCCGATTTTGAAACATTTTTCATTGGAGCTCTGTTTCTATTAGTCTTAGCGTGATGATATATAGCCTAAAGCCTTCCTCGATAAATGAGCTATCTAAAACAGGGTTTTCTCAAATCGGACTGGTAGTTCCTGAGATCATAGCGTTCAACCAAACAAACAAACAAACAAACTCTTCAGCTTTATAATATTAGTATAGATTAAATGAAACTATGAGCAAACTATTATCAAGCCTATCTATATAGAAAAAAAAGTGGGCATTGGTACATTAACCTGACAGACTCAAAACACTATTTCACCGATCACCATTCATATAGTGTTTTTTTATAGCTTGTCAGTAAACGTCTCAATTTTTTAACCTTTAATCGAACGCCAGCAAAACTGATATGGGTAATAGACATTTGAGAATAGAGAATATTTACGCATATCCACGTGTCTTAATTCAATCGCAATTAAAATATTTACTACAACAATAAATAATAAGCAAACACGTTGAAAACGAAAATCAAAGAATTCCCTAACGAAATTAGAAAGTTACTAAAATCGAATGCTAACAACATGTTTCAGCTTAAAGCTACAAAAAAGAAATATGCAAAGACACTTCTAGCAAAAACAATATTAATATGAATTATTATTTTATATTGCACATTAAATACTTATAAATATCAGATTGATCGCGTGGTTATTTCTAATGCAAACACAGTAGCCCTTAATCTGGTTGGCAATAACATTCGTTAATGGACATCCGCTCAAAGCAACGATGCTGATAAATGAACAAACTTAGCCCACTTCTCGGAAATCAACGCTAAAGAAACCGAATCCGTTGTAGTTAAGCTCGAAAATGTTTCGCTATCATAAAACCCATTTATCAAGAAATAAACTATACGAAGAACCGTGGGCAATTAATAAACGAGATGAAAGATTACAAAACAAACAGCTAGCATTAATAAAACGAATGGGAAATTTTAAAGCAATATAACGACTATAAAATACATTGTTCATCGAGTTGCAAGATTTTTGCAATTAATATAATATGTATCTTCAATCAAGTATAATAATAACATTTCAGACTTGTTTTGCATGGTTACTGCATTTTTTTAATTGTATTATGGCAAGATAACTGCACTGTACTTGATGGTAAGTAAAGAGTTATTTGAAAACTATGACGATCACAGATAAGATCTTTCGGTTCTCGATACATGCTCGCGCGATACAGTGTCACAAAATCTTACATCACTGCGACAACATTACACGTATCACCTCCACACACGTGCACGCATATACGCTTACACATGCAAGTGGAAGGGTTTTATTTTTTTCCCTTACCAAAGTGAAATAGTTTAGAAAATTATCCGATACGAAATATATGTAAGAGTTGTTGAGGTTTTTGGTACACATATATGTTTCAACAACTCATATATGTATGAATAGTTAGCCTAGCTTAACTCAGATATGTAGCGAATTGCATGTATCAGGCAACGGCCCAAGCCGAGTTGTGCCGTGCACCCTTGAGCAAGTTCTCAAATAAAATCGGCTGCGTGCCTTAAGCGCTCGCCTTAGTAGTTCGGTGAAGCTGTCAAGACCTTGCTAAGTCAATAGCGTAGTCAGTTCGAAAAAAAAAAGTTCATGTATAGGCAAAGGCAGATCCCGATTCACGACAAACTAAAATAGTAATTGTGATATACTGAACACTATCTACATGATGGTAGCAATCAGTCAGGTACAGGCATACTGCCACACTGCTTCAATACTATACATACATCAACTGAACCCGGAACGCGATACACCTTTTCGAGTCACTGTTCCGTGTAATATACCTGATGTATACTGTTCGTGTTCCAATCAGACAGTCTTAAGCCCCCTACACACGTAGCGATGAATTTGTTGTAAACCGATTGTATCTGCCACCGATGAACGATGGAAAACAGTAATTAATTAATCCAAAAACATGCAGATGAAATCGCAAGAAAAATTTAGTATGGTATGTTTCGAGAAACATGGCTAGGCGAACCAGTTCGGTAGATTTTTTCTTTCAATTCTCAATGGATTAAAAATAACAATTGTTTAATAGTTTTATTGATATTTAATATAAACGAGCTTTATAGTTTTATTGATATTTAATATAAACGAGCTTTATAGTTTTTAATTAAAAAAAAATGAAAAATCTTGTTTTTTCACTTACTATTAAATCTTGAAAAATTAATGAATTATGGGCTCACTTCTAACACTAGTGGATCACTACGCTATATCTATACATATATAAGTAGGCTGTGAGGAAACAGTTAAAAACATGTCCCTCCTCTGTTTCTCAGCCGATTTTTATCATTCTTTTTTTTATGGCTATTGATGAGCTTCAGTGTTATCAAAAATTGGATAAAGTTTTTTTTCTCTATGATCGAAGTGCGACCACTGGACGAGCACTCGTTTATTATAAACTTAGCTAAGATAAATAACTTCTGTACCTTTTTCTCACTTGTTTCTCAACCTATTTTCTTCATTTGTTTTATGTACCGTAGCTATAGACGAAGTGTAGTGTTATCAAAAAAAAATTTAATAGTTTCTTTTTCATATCACCGATGAGTCATATATAAGCCTCTATTTCGTCATACTTCGCGATCCTTACGGTCTACTAATCTACAATTTTTATTCACTCTTTGAAGAAAAAAAACCGCAATGACATTGAAACTTAAAAATGAATCATTACATAGTATAAAACAAAGTCCCCTACCGCGTCTGTCTGCCTGTCTGTTCGCGATAAACTCAAAAACTACTGAACGGATCTTTATGCGGTTTTCACCAGTGGATAAAGTGATTCACGAGGAAAGTTTTGGTATATAGTTTGTCCAGATTTTTTTTATAATCAGTGCGGGACAACGTCTGCCGGGTCCGCTAGTTAATTATAATTGCATTTCGACCACCACCTCTAGTTCTTTTAAACTCTTCATTGTTTTATGCAAATACTTACAATATGTTCAACAATTGTTTTCTCGTTATATATTGTTATTACGGCCATAACAACGCACACCCAAAACGCGTTTACATTAAATATCTCACACGCACAGTCATCATATTAGACACTCCCCGTAGCCCATATCTGGAGGACTGAACGTAACCTCGCGTGACGATGTCAGTACCAATCCCAAGTAAACGTGATACGGTACCCGATCAATACTTGGCCGTTGTAACTTTCAAGGTATTACAAAATGTACGTCTGTTAATAAAAACGCGAACATAATAATTCTAGATACGATAAACCAATTTTTAGAATACAAAACCGATGAAATAGAATATATAGGGTTTTGACATTTAAAAAGATCTATAGCTTCAAACTGCATCAATACATATTTTAAAAGATATATAACTCGAAAAGCATCCAACCTATTTACATGATTATTATTATTTGTGAAATCATTGGCGTATTCTATGGTCAACGTTGAGTATAATATACACATATTACAAAATATATTTCGAGGCAGCTATAAGATGGCGTCAATGGAGAAGTATGACGTCATGGTTCTGATTTGATCGATCAATCCACCAAGAACAATCGAATAGGACGTTAACCGATACAGAAACACAACACTGACTATAGTTACGACGAATTATCCTTAGGTGTGATTAGCCCAACTGTCTGAGCATGTATATCCAAACTCTAGTCGTTAGTCGCCTTTTAAGGCATCAGGATACATAAACAGTCGATACCTCTAACCAATGGCGTCTCACATCGAGTTAAATAATGAACAGCTGATAAATTAAACCAATAGCGTTTGAGGTTATTAGTAACACCCCCGATATAGTCAATAGCGCGGTATCGCAGGTCAATAGTGGCTCCCCCGATATATACAATTATAATATAATATAGGTATAGTATAATATAAATGTATTATATTTCGTTACATTAGGTAATGGATGGAAACATGGAACATGTTTTGATTGAAATCTATATATGCAAGGTTAATAGAAAAATTGGATGACACCAAATAACTAGCTTTTTTGTGGCGGCATCGAAAATACCGAAAAAGTACCCAAAATAACAAGGTGTTACATTTTTGCACTTTCTGAGATACAATTAATTATGGACTCACAAGTTTCGAAAATTAGCGTGCCCCCAAAAAGGAAGTGACAAAAATGGGCCTGATATATGATATACCAATTCCTTAACTAAATTATTAATTACTGCTTTATCTTTACATATATATTTCTTCTGTCCGTGTGTATGTGACTGAACTCTTCCAAAACGGCTGAACAGATTTTGATGAAATTGTTTGTGTGTGTTCAGGTGGATTCAAGAATGATTTAGATTTGCAACTGAACCAGGCAGGTGGCGCTGCGGTTGACTTTTAGGATTTTTTTATTATCACAGCAGGACAACGTATGCCGTGGCCGCTAGTAGTAAATAGTAAAAAAAAGTTTAGTATAGATATGAATGAAAACTTAACCAGCAATACAAGCAGATGATCCGTAGGCTCAGCTTATCTTTCATTATTTTATGCAAATAAAATGATAGAGGTATTATATCGTTTGTGCGCACATGACTCAAAAACATTTGGATAGACTTCGATAACGTCTTTAGTTTTACTTCTTAGACACTTCGTACTTATCTAAAAAAATTTCACGATAGCTTAATTTAAGATTGAGCTATTAAAGTTTTAATAAACTACGATTTGATATGCACTAAGCCATCAGCGACGTGTGTTTACTTGCAATGAACAAGTGGGGAAAGCGATGTGGTGCGCATATTTTTACCTTTATACAGAAAGTTTTATTAAGATAATAAATCAGAACCAGATAGCTTATTAAAATGTATTGTGTAAAGATTTGACAAATAATTACTTAATTACCATAATCGTTTTTTAATATACAGTAATATAGGAGACACAAAGCTATAAAATAATCCGAACAGAATTCTCGAATAATCATAAAAAGAATGGAGCTGATTGAAGGTGTACATAAGAGAAAAACAAAAAACAGTCTCGCTTTTACAAATTCAATGGCAGCATCGCTGAAATAACTCTACGGTCGCGTCGGACCAATCTTTCTTTTATGTTCCGAGTTCGTATGACGTCTGAGACAGGATAGGCTATTGTTATATACGAACTCTTACGTACTAGCGAATAAATTGCTGAGTTGTCAGTTTTTTGTTTTTTAACGAATTGTTAAAAATTTTAACCTCATTTATTAACTACCGGTTAAAGTAATATGTTTAGGCAAAACTTCTACTAATAAATGAATACGAATAAACAAATGATACGATAATAATTACACTGCAGGGAAAAAGGGTGCACTTAACTAAGATCGGACAAAAGTCGAAAAACCTGCAGCTTGTAGATATAACGAAGTATTACTAATTCGTATTTAGATGACTTGTAATTAGAGAATAGAAGCTCATAGGGCAAATAATAATAGGCTACTGCACATAAATGCCTCTTTTCCTATCTTGGTATATGCCGTATATGGGATTAGTCGGGTCATAAGTTTTGTCACAACCTTATTATTTTTAACTAGCAGGCCCGGCAGACGTTGTCCCGCCCTGATTATAAAGAAATCCTGGACAATTTATATACTAAAACGTTCCTCATTGATCACTCTATCCACCGGTGAAAACCGCATGACAATCCGATCGGTAGTTTTTGAGTTTATCACGAACAGACAGACAGACGCGTTAGGGGACTTTGTTTTATACTATGTAATGATACTATGTAATGATTTTCGAATACTGATCACATCTACTTCGAGTAATTTTGAAAATAGAACGTTGACGCTTTCCGAAAATGGAAAAGAATTTCATTTTATATATTTTCAAACATGGAATAATTTCTGAGTTAGAATCGCAGTTATCCCGTTGCACCGCCAACAGAGATTTTCAACGTTCTGCAAAAAATTTAAATAACTGCTAAATTTGTTTAACGCACTACCAAGCGGCACACTGACGGTACAAGCTTCGAAGATCGTTAAAGGAGTGACAGACCTCGCACATTTAGGACACCAGCGGTCATTAAAATCCGTACGTAAAGCGTCTTCAGATGGGGCTAAACCGAACCATGATCAAAGATTTTCCAGTAACCTTCGACTGAGTTAAGTAAGCTTAAATAAATTTAGCATAGATCAGATCCTTGAGTACATGGTCTAACTGTACATATTACTTGGTTCTCGCTTTTTCATGTACATTTAGTATGGAGATTACTCCAATCACGAGAGTTATATCGTAATGTTAGATAACATAAAACCTTCCACATAAATAGACTTTAAAATGAGAAAGCTTTTTCACATGTGACAGGTAATTCCAGCGATTAGCGTGTACAAACAAAACAAAGGAATAATAAAGTGCAGTTGTTGAAGTCTTTATACATATATATAAATACCACTGCTTCTACTTAAGCGACACATTGTGACGAAAAATATATAAATGCATGTTTAATATAGTAATTTATTTTTAGTGTAATATCTAAAATTAGTAGGTATTATATTATAAGTTATTGCAAAAAGGAGTTCATATTTATTACAGGAAGTTACGACAATTATATAACATTCAATTTAGCGAACAAAACACGAATTCCTAACTTAGATTTACACTTAAACAGTTTCGTCAGCATTATTATTCATTACGTAAGTGAAATAAGACAGCTCAAATCAACAACTTTGAGATTGATATTGAATTTGATACGAAAATAAATTACTCAGAGCGAGATACACGACACCGACGTCTATGGTTCAGAATAATTTTACGGTAAGATATAGTACATAAACAAGAGTATTTTTTATCGATACTAATAATATTAATAATAATAATATTATAAAGAGGTAAAGTTTGTGAGTTTGTGACGTTGTAGGGGGTAATCTCAGGAACTACTGTTGCTACTCGTCGCTTCATAAATGTATATAATATGCATGTAATAATTCATAAAATAAATGTCTAAAATGTAAATAAAATAATTCTTCTATTAATATTACAAATGAGACAGATTGCGAGTATAGATCGATATGTATTAATTACTCTTTCACGCAAAAATTATGGAAGAGACTTTGGAAGACTATGGAACATCTACAATAATGTTGTTTATAAATAGCAATAACAGATAGGCTATTAATTATAATAATATAATTTAAATTCGTCAAAATATATCGATAAGTGTCAAAGCTATCTCGTGGTGCGCTTCATATACAGTTAACCCCTCGGCTGATTTTTTAAGACCCAGATCTCAAGATGGCCGCCGATATTCTTAAATATATAGAGCTATTTTTTTAAAGTGAAAACTTCTTTAGGCGCGTTGAGCGGTATTTTTTTGCAGGAAATACATTTATAATTTCACCTCATGACATGCCAGTAAGCGTGACCGGCTGTATAGGGCTTGCGTGGCTTCCGTCAGACTAGTGACGCATAGCAACCTGAGTACATCTAATATTGATGCTTTGTATTGAGCTTGTGCAGCCCATAATATGTTTAATTAATTGATAAACTCTATATAATTATTGCTCGGAGTGCCAATAGATGTGAAAACCAGACCAATGTTAATAATTTCAATTTACAAATTATGAAACTTAAATAATTCAGTTTAAAGTTGATTTAAAAATTCAAAAAACAACACAGTGTTTTCAGTTTTCACTTCTATCGACAGTCTCTATGACTCGACTCGACCTCGACTTTTTTTAAATTATAACGTCTGTTGACCAGAATATCATAAGGTCAACAACACTCGTTTGTATGGAGCTTAAACCTTAACGGTGTTATTACAAAAAAAGTTAAATACCTATTGAACCCTGGCTTTAAAAAGGTCTCATATTAAATGCACCGCGGTCGCTGAATGTTCGCCATCTTGCTCTTTTGTCTCGCTTTGGTTACGTTAGATTAGACTTGTGAAAAAGGATAACACGAACTTGCCTCGGGCGACCGCGGTGCATTTATTAGGAAACTTTTTTAAACCAAGTATTTAATACATATTTAACTTTTTTGTAATAACACGGTTATGGTTTTGGACAGTCCAGGGGTTATAGTAACATGATGATAATCTATGAATGTATGACGATAAACGGACACTATTAGTAAATAATTTTGCATAATAACATATAAGCGGGAGATAATTAAACAACGATATGCTTCAGGGTAATATTATATTATCTTTATTCATTCAATATCTTAACACATGCGATTTATACGTTTATCAGATTCACGAAACCTTAAATTATTCTAATGACCGATAAGCAATACTAATTATGTACGAATGTGTAATTTTTTTGTTTCAATCCTCATAATGCCTAACATTGAGTCAAGACTATTAAAAATAAATGATATAGACATTCCGTAAACAAGAACATACATACTGTTTGTAATCGAAAACAAATAATGGAACACGTGTGAAGTGTGAAAGGATTGCTTCTCTAAAACGCACTGGGGCTAGACAAATAGAAAATTTCGCAATCGAATCTTACTATTTTATACGTGTTAATTTTATGCAAATTTATTCGCTGATAAATCTCCGTTCATAGTTTTAAACGGTTTATGTAAGTAATAAATGCAAGAATTGTTTTGAAAAATAAGAAGCCATACAGGTTGAACTTTTTCATTTTTAATGGATAATACTAGTGACTTCCGTCTGCGTTGTTTGTTATGTCAAAAGTATATTTTATAACACAGAGAAAAAACATAAGCACCACACCGCTTGCCCCATTTCACCATGGCAAAAAAACACACATCGCTGAACGCGTAGTATTATTAAATGTCGTAGTTTTATAAATTTGTTGCAATTAAATGCATGTTGTCCACATTCCACTTCCTCTTAATTTTATTCAAAAACCTGAGTATATGCGTATCCGAAAGTTTTTTTTTCCCCCGAACTGACTACGCTATTGACCAGGTAAGGTCTTTACAGTTTCTGAAAGCATGTCAATACCTTAGAAAATACCTTACGTGTGAAAAAAAGGCGGGTAAGTTATATTTATTGTTGTTGTTGAATTAAAATTAGTTTTAAAATAAAATAAAAAATGATGCATGCAAGAGATAAAAGTTTATATTAAATGAAGCTAGTATGGTATTTTTTTATTTCAAGACCTAAGTGTCTATAAATTAAAACAAAAGACAACTTGATGGAAATTTATCCAGTAATTTTTGAGTAATGCACACACTGCCCCCCATCTAACATTTTCTATATCTATACTAATATTACAAAGAGGTAAAGATTGTGAGGTCGTAAGTGGTAATATCTGGATCTACTAAACCGATTTTGAAAGTTCTTTCAGAGTTAGATAAGTCATGTATCGAGTAAGGTTATAGGCTATATATCATCGCGCTAAGAGCAATAGGAGCGGAGCACCAATTAAGAATGTTTCAAAATCGGAGTTTTGTTTCCTTTTGAGAGCTTCCGCTGCGTGATAGCGTTAGCCCAAAGTAACTATCCCACGCGGACGAAGTCGCGGGCAGAAGCTAGTATTATATAAAGTTTACTTTCTAAAATGTTGAAGAGATGAGGGACCAGTAGTAACGTGAAAACCATCGTGATCGTAACGATATCATAGTATAGTGGTGGAACCTTTACCTAAGACAGTAGATAAGATTTTCTGAACCAGAGTAGTCCCACAAGTAGAAAATCTATCATCAGCCACCTATGGGTATGTCCGAGCAGACCGAGTTTTGATTTGAATTTTTAATAAGCATATAATAATTTATAAGTTTTGTTATTATGCGGTCGAAATAGCAAATCACCAAACTATGAGACAAGGCGAGTTATTAAAAAAAATTAAACTACACCTAATTGTATTACTATTTGACAGCATGTAAAATAATACATACATTAATTTTTGTACCTTATAAAATTGACTCTATATAGATGAATCAATAATTACCAATTTCCAAGGGTTTATAATTATTACCTCAACGAATACTTCAAAAACATAAAAACTCGAGTCGAGATTCTTACCTCGTGATCTCTGTAGAAAGGTTCCTGGAGATTTTCCGGGACCCTATTGTTGAATGCCTTGGACAACAGCCACTTGACTGAAGCTCGTTGCTTCGACTGTAACAAAAGAGAGAAAACAAATCATGAATGCAGAAAATTTTATTGTCATATCTACCTATAATCTACGTATATGTGTCTCGTGACATAATGGTATTAAGACATAAGTGTCTTCATGTGTTGGGAAAATTGTCGGTAGCCTGTTTGAATGTTTAATATTCCATATATGAGTTGTTACATTACAAAATGAGAAAAATTCTATTTTAGTCGTTCATAAGATTTAATTTTTTTATAGATCCACATATTTTAAACATGTACCGTGTTATTACAAAAAAGTGAAATACGTATTGAATACTTGCTTTAAAAAAGATTGGGTACTTTCGTATTAAATGCAACGCGCTCGCAAGCTCGCGGTATCCTTTTTCGCACGTCTAACCGAACCTAACCAAAGCAAGATAACATTGCAAGACGTCGAACGTCCGGCAAGTGCAATGCGTTTAATACGAAAGTACCCAAACTTTTTTAGCATGTATTCAATAGGCATTTAACTTTTTTGTAATAACCCGGGTAAAATTTGAATATCATAAAATTAAACTAAAAATTTGGACTTCGTACACGGTGAATAAAGACTGAAAATCTTTCAAAAATTATGGACCTCATATGAGCGGATAAAACTGGAATGGCTTTATAGTTATTGTACTTATATTATTTTCTTTCATACAGTCTTTTACGCGTTTAATGTCTGTACACTTGTTTTCAGATCTTTATTTTATCTGTGTCCAAATTTCTTGACGTATACTTGTGAAGATATATGTGTGATAACCTGCCCCGGTTTATCTGTGTATATTTAGTTTATTATCTGTATTCTGCATAACAAACATTGAAAATACTATGCGTTTTTAAATTATCTTTCCACGGTGTAAAATAATTGATAATAGAGCTAACTAGAACTAACTTAAGTAATTGAAGGAGGAGTGGTTATTTTTATTAAAGCTCTGATTACAGAAACTGTTCAATATTTAGTTTATAAGAATCTGCAAAACTTTTTTTATACCACGACGGTAACAAAAAAGCATATAGGCGGCGGCCGGATGGTAAATATTCACCGCATCCTATGGACACTTGCAACACCAGAGGTGTCCAATGCGTGTTGCCGACCCTTCAATGGCCTATTTTTTCCCCTTGAAGAGTTCCATACTGTAGTCACATGACTACAGTGTTACATATTACACATGTAATCTGCACATATAATGAGAATGTAAATCTAAAGTGTCTGTACATTTCGATTTTCGTGAAAAAAATTGTTACAGGTGTCTAGGAATAAGTAATAGAATACATTTCAATCATTTTTAGAAATGTCTGTCTGTCTGTTTGTATGAACTCGCATCACTGCTAAAGTACTTGGTTCACAATAAAACCTCATAAAGAAAATCATAAAACATATCCTCGAGAGTAATTGAGTTTTTGATTCATTGAAATCGGTCCACTCTATCAAAAGTTATTGTAGTTTGAATGACGGCTCGAGTTAACTACGAGAGAAGAGCAGTAATCTATACTAATATTATAAAACTGGAGGGTTTGTTTGGTTGAACGCACTAATCTCAGAAACTACTGTTCCGATTTGAAAAATTCTTTCAGTGTTAGATAACTGATTTGTCGAGGAAGGTTATAGGCTATATATCATCACGCTAAAACCAACAGGAGCGGAGCGCCAGTGAAGAATGTTTCAAAATTGGGTCTCTTCTTTTTGAGAGCTTCCGCTGCTTGTTAGTGTTAGCCCCAAGTTACTATTCCACGCGGGCGAAGTCGCGGGCAGAAGCTATCTCTAATATTTTATTCATTGCAACTTTCATATATCCGTATTAATAGACTTCAATACCTTCTGTCCGAACACAATAAAAGATGCCAAAACGAAGTCCTTTTTCACGTAGAACGTTTTCATTAATACAGACAAAGACACGGACGGTTGCCTAGTATCACATAAAGGAACAAATGACCGACTAAGTACCATTAACATTAGAATACCGTTATAGCTCCTTGATGAGTTAATGACGCAAGTGAACAGCCAATCAGCTAATAACGATGAGTTTCGATCGACGCAATTATCGTCAATCGTTCCAAAAACCAACAAGTTATGGCGGCGTCCGCTTATTGTAAAACGTCGATCACTTTGTGGAACCAGATAAGGGACCTTGTCCTAATTTATGAAATATCTGGAGCAATTAATAATGTTATATCATCTTCATAATCTGCTTACCCCGGCTTATCCCAATCAAGTAGGGTCGGCAGAACATGTTTTCATTTTTCACTCTCCCCTGTTAGATGTCATCTCATACATATTTCATACACATTTCATTTTTCAAACAATCCATCCATACCGTTTTCGGTATACCTCTACTCATATATCCTTCCACCATAATACTCAAAACTTTTCTAACTACCTACTTTTGATCTCTCCTCATCATATGCTACTACAATTGACAATTTTATATAGATATCTCAATTGTTGTATTTTTTTAATGTATGTTACCTCATTACTTCCGTCATTTAGAAACCGATTTAGAAGACTCCGTTTTTTATTTGAAAGGGAATATTTTCAATAGGGTCACATTTTAATTTCATTAGCATTGATCCTCGGATTTCGATAGTACACTAAAGAAAGCTTCAAAATCGAATAGGAAATGTACTGTGATTAGTATGAGTATTTTGGAGTAGACTTTTTAAGCCACTTTTATTTTTTGTTAAAATTTTATTGCTCTTGAAACTATCGTTTAAAATATTCTACATAATTTGATACAGTTTTAGTTATTGTAATTCAACAGCTTTAAGGATCCGATTGACGTTCAGTTGCCATTTTATTACATGGTCGTACTGTAAAAAATTATATAAAAAGATAAAAAATGTAATAAAATCTAATTTTTATCGTTATTTAGGTGCGAAGCCGAGGCGGACAGGTAGTAGAAAACAAAACTACTATTAGGGTTTTACCTATGAAATTGCCGTTTTGTATGAAAAAAATTATCGAATTTTTTTCATGTATTTTTTATTTGTATTAATCGAGGTAATCACCCATGCAATCAATGCATTTTTGCCAACGCAGTGGCAGTTTATTGACGCCCTTCTTAAAGAAATCAGCTGGACGGGAGGCAACAAATTCTTCAAAGGCATTTTGTACTGCCTCTCGGGTATTGAATTTTTTTCCCGCCAAGGAGTTATCCAAATTCTGCAAAAAGTAGTAGTCTGTAGGCGCAAGGTCTGGTGAGTAGGGCGGATGACGGAGAACATCCAACCCCAGTTCTTGCAACTTGGAGACCGTCTGCTGTGCAGTATGAGGTCGCGCGTTGTCGTGCAGGAGCAGCGGAGACGAGCGATTGACCAATGCTGGTTGGAGCTAGACCACCAAACAGTGACTATCACTTTTCTAGGGGTAAGTTTTCGTTTAGGGCATTGTTTAGGTGCGGAACCAGGATCCAACCAACTTGCTGAGCGCTTACGGTTATCAAACAGAATCCATTTTTCATCGCAGGTAACAATGCGGTTCAAAATTCCTTCATTTGTGTGTCTGTTGAGCAGTGCAAGGCACATCTCGACGCGTACTTCGCGCTGGCGATCATTGAGTTCGTGGGGCACCTATTTGTCAAGCTTTTTTACCTTGCCAATTTGACGCAAATGGACCAATATTGTTTTGACGCGAACGTCGAAAGCTGCTGCTAATTCAGCCGTAGATTGTGTATCATCAGCTTCCACAATCGCCTTTAATTCGTCATTGTCGACCAAAGTCTTCGGACGACCGCGAGGTTCATTTTTCAGGTCGAAATACCCAGTACGGAAGCGAGCAAACCAATAACAGGTGGTGCGTTGGTTTGTAGTGTTAGCTCCGTAAACGTCGTTGATGTTTCGTGCCGCTTGTGCCGCGTTGCTACCACGACGATACTCATATTCCATAATTACTCGAATTTTTAACGTATCCATGATGACAAAAAGATTGAAATGCGATGAAAATGTAACACTAATCAATAAACAAATGACTACTTTTGGAAAAAGAATTCCATGTTTTTAAAATAAAATTAATTTGAAATTAGAATTCTTAGCCAAACAAAAATTATTTAGATTTGAAATGGCCAGTACTGCAGAACGGCAATTACATAGGTAAAGGACCTATTATAATTACCGTCAATGTTTTTGGCCGCTCTGAACATAACCTAAGTTACGGTTTACGCATACTATCGTCGAAATTTTAATGCAAAATAAAGTTAAAATATTATCATAGGAATTCAAAGTTCGCATTTATGTAACCATAAGTGGTCTCCATGTTGTAGACATAACACATATATATACCCAAATATGTATTCTGAGCAGATATATTCAGATGGGTCAAAAAGTTTTGGCACTGACTATACTAGTACCATTTAGTGTGTCGAGTACAAAGTTTAAAGCCGAATCCCTTGAGTAAATATTACGCGTATATCACGCAAGATTTAAGGCGTATACACGCAACAAATCACTCTTCATTATAGATTTAAAGTGAATCGACTTACTAATGCAGAGTCCGCACACATCGCTATCGAATCTGGAGCGACGGAGGAATTCTAATGGCGTGTTTGCATAGAGTACGTATACCTACGTAATTATGTCGCACGAGAGACGAGACGCAATTGAAATCGTTCACTGTTTATAGTTTTATATCATAATTGAATGTTTTATCATGAGACAATGCAGCTGCTTTCATAAAACGATTTTCTATCTTTGATCAATTAAATTTTGATATGTTAATTGTGATTTCTTTACGAAATATTAAAATATATACAACCTCATCAATGCACAAACTTCATTTTGTTGAAAAGTACTTGTGCGCTAGTGAGTGAGTGTTCGTCTGTTTGTATGTGTGTGAACTCAAACTCACTAGTTCGACATCTCATAACGAAGTTGAAGACTTGTATTTAAACTACAGAATATTACACTGTTTTTTTTTGTTTGAACCAAAGTATGGTCATGTCTATATAACATCCTGTTTATACAACATCACCTGGTTTCCGTACATTATTTCCAAATCATTAAATTATGTCTCCATACTTATTAATAAATTCCTGGCATAAAACTAAATACTTTTTGGTTCTTTACTATTATGAAAATAAGACGGATATTTACGCACGAATAAGCGCTACCATTGGAAAAATTCAAATGAACGAAGACAATTTATCGTTTGAAAATTACATAGAATAAAATCATCTAGACTGCTATCAATAACGGTATCGGGAGGTGGACGTCGACAAATCATAAAGCTGAGAGGTCTGTCGGGCGCGTGCCGTCGCATACCGACGCGCGGTGTAAAAATAGCCGAGACACTCCCGAATAGGAAGCCACTCGGTCGATCTAGATATCAAGAATGTCATTCTCATAAAATGGTGCTGTAGTAAAAAAGTATTATGCGAACGCTAACAAGTCATGAATGGGAGGAAAGTGGAGTGGAATCCGTTCAAGTATTAGATACTTACGTAAGCAGATTCTTGTAATTTCTGAACTTCCCCTCCCTCTGGTCAGCAAAAGTAAGCAATGCTCTTACCCCCACCCCTTACGTAAATAGTGATATAAGTATTATTAGATATCTTCTGGTTAAATAAATAGATATAGCTGATATCATAGCCACCCGGACCTATCCCCTATGTCATCAAAAACAAGAAAATCAAGCACTGTTACTTTACGTCGGTTTTCTGTGGGTCGGGTGGTACTACCCCGAGCGAGCCGACCCATTCATGCTGAAACCAGTAATAGTTTCAGCGAGACTCTACCACCTGCAAAATGTGTCATCTGGTGTTTAATGACTGTATCGTTTACGCTAAACCTAGAGCGGACTGGCTCTCAAGTACAGCTGTCGGAACATACCAACAGTGCTAGGCGATAGATTATAAACTCGATGGTGATAGCTAACCAGGCGGACTTAGAATAAATCCTACCACCATACTATGGTTTCATCACAATGTGTTTCCTTCACAGGAATCGAAACTACGTCCATCAACGCTGTGTCCGAACACGCTATCAACTAAGTCATCATCGCTTTAACATAATCACAGTAAAAGAAAGTATCTTTAGTTTCTTTAACAAAATCCGATAAAGCATAATTATTAAATGATTGGAATTCCTTTGTTAAACTTAACTAAACATTTACACTACATACTAGCTTAGATACGATATGAATCATTGTAAAGTAATTTAAATGGAACTATGAATAAATAAAAAGATAATATTGCTGCTCCATACAGTTATCAGTATCGAAGTGATATTAAAATAGAGTCAACTTGAGAATAACATATTTAATATCGGATGAAATATAATTTAGTTGGACAAATAATAAAGAAATGTTACAGAATTCATCAAAACGGTACTTCCGAACACCATGGTAGAGTAACAAAAGCGGAACGTTTACGAGATACGAAACCCCAAAACTAGAGTTTTGGCGGGATTTTGGAATGTCATATAGTGGACTCTATATTTTATTCATAATCTTGTGTTATTTGGCTCCAAATTATGTAATATTAGTGGTGTTTTACGTAATATCGTATGGTTATTGTTTGTGCACAAGTGAAATGGATCAGAAATAATACCAAGGAACATGGATTCTGACTTGCCACAAAAACTCGCTGGAAATTTCTAGCAAGACGGTCACCATCTTGTTAGTTCATTGAAATGATCGCAAGAAACGTATAATATACCTACTCGACAATGGCAGTAATAATCTACTAGAAGATTGGTTGCAAAAAAAAAAACCCCAAAACACTAGTAAATCTCGTTACTTTCATACACAACGCTATAACATATAACAAGTGGAGCGGGCAGGCCATTCTCTACACTCGAACCGGACTACTTAATTGCAGGGGTAATTAGTGAAATGGTCAGCGTAATCACTTTTCACTCTCTCAAGTCTCCGATATAGTCGGTGCGACCCATTAGCGCTATCAGCTATTGAAGCGGATAAGATTCCTTCTTCAACTTACGATAAATAAATCAAACTACAAGCTTACAAAAGTAGTAGAACACGGTCTTTAACTATACCTCTCTCTACTTCTTTTATTTCAATAGTTTCATTAGTAAGTGATTGCAATTAACCCGAATGTAAATGTACAGCTTAATTCAGAAACAAGAGCGGCCACCAAGCGGTGGCTTCTTCTGCAGTTAGTATTTTTCTCGGCAGCTCGCATACAATGTTCAGACATCACGTCAGCGTGATAAACCCAAAGAGAGTCACTCTGACGCTGGTTTATGACGGATGGCACAGATACCTTATCCATCCCACTCAAATCATCATCATCGTCATCATAGCCCTCTTCCCTTAGGGAGGTATGAGCATAATCATCACGCCAGCGCACGACGTATTGGCGATTTCAAATTCTGAGAAATCCAATGTTCTATATTTCCGCACTTATAGTAGTACTACAAGAACATTTCTCAAGTTCACGTTTCCTCACGATGTTTTCCTTCACCGTCAGCCAATAATGTGACTAATTTCGATTAGTAAATGAAATTCTAAGTGCCAATTTAGAACAATTCATTGGTACATGCCGGGGTTCCACCGGTCAAACCACGAGACCACCACGACCCACTCCCACTCAAATACTCTATGATCGCCAAGCCAATCAAACCGCTTTTTTCAAACTCAAAACTTAACTATTACCTTTAAATTATTTTCCTCAACATAGGTACAGATCGAGTAAACAAAACTAGTTACGTCTCGGTGCATTGACCACTAGAACAAAAAGCAAGCTCGGAGAGTCGTATCATTAATTTCGCCGGTTACCTAGACAGACACGTAAATAGCGTCTTTAACAATTAATATGGTTAGAACATGCACATTTTAAGTTAATAAACAGTAAACAAAAGAGGTTAGTTATATATATAGAATAACGTTTACCAAAAATCTATACTGTATACAATAAGACTGTAAATCTAACTTGTCTGTACTTTTTACATTTTAGTAAAAAAAAATACTGCAGGTGTGTAAATTATAAAATACATTTGAATCAATTTTAGAAATGTCTATCTGTCAGTTTGTCTGTTTCTATGTTTGTATGAACACGCATCACTGCTAAAACACTGCGTTCATGACAAAACCTCTTCAAGAAAATCATAAAACATATCTGCGAGTAACATTTAGTCTTTGTTTCATTAAAATCGGTTCACTTATTGCACTTTTAATGACGACGTGACTTAAGTACGAGAGAAAAGTAGATAAGTAAATAATTATTACATATAATAAAATAAGTCCACTGTTTTGAACCACAGACTCCATGCGGACGAAGTCGCGGGCACAGCTAGTTATCAATAAAGTGGCATAAGTAACGAGTTGGCCATTACAAAACAGCTAGGCATATCAATTATTGCCGGTTTGCATCAGAGATTAAGGCAGGGCAGCCGATGCGTTGGAAACTGGAAAGGTGCGTTGGCACCTGCTGCCCACGCGATCCATTGAGGTCGGACTCCCACGCCGCCACCTCCGCGCTCGAACCTCGGCAATTCTCAGTTTTAATTTATCGACCACGAGCATTCGCTTAACCCCTCATGTTATTTGACAAAGACTCTAGTTCGAGCAAGAGAGTATATGTCTACAAAATTTGACATTTGCACGATTGTTCAGCAATTGATTTATGGCCAGTTACCAAATTTAATATACTATCCAACCACGCGTGACTTGGCATGCGTCAATTAAATTACAATTCTTTGTAACAATAAGGAGTAATCTAACTAAGCAGCTGCCTATTAGTAAAAAAATCGAGAATTACCTCGTAAGATGAAGATCCATACTTACAAATTTACTATATTAATAGAAATGGATCATAATTACTAAAATAGTAGATAATAGTAAAAAAAAGTAATACATATTAGTCATCCCATATCATAACCACAGTTTTAAAAAAGGAAGAAATCCAATCCTAATATACATGTAATTCTAGAATATGAAAATTTGTATCGAAGTTCTCAATTTTCTGAATATGCTATAATGTCTAGTTGTTTATGGTCAATCTTTTGTACTGTATGTAAATCTTAACATATTAACAATATTTTTAACCGTCTCTTACAACACAGTGTACACTAACATGGGAGGCGGGGACCCTTCACATCTGTAAAAATGTAACGAAATACCAAAAAAATATTATTATAATCACTTTTCATAGAATTTAAAAGTAGTGTGCTTTCATTATTTTTGCTTAGGATTTTCTGTATTTATTTACAAAATAGTACAGAAAATTAGCAACAGCTGTTAAAGAAACTCAAGGGAAAAGAAAATATACATGATCATAATAATTTCACGTAACACCAACGTGACGTCGACAGACAGTACTTTAACTTGTGACTGGTGAATTTATTCTAATTAAAGTAACTATTACTTTTAAACATATTAAACGCTCCGCTACACTCACTTTCAATATTATAATATATCAGAAGTGGAACTATTGCATCGTAGACAAGAATTTAACACCTGCTCGTATTGTTATCATGGAATTGTCACCTGCCAAGGACTGAAAAAAAAACTTAAAGCAGATGCTCAATTTTTTATCTCTTTCCAGATCAAATAAGATACAAGAGAACATAGCAATAAATATTGAACTTGAATAATCGCCTCATAAACAACGTTGAATAACAATGATAGATGCATTAGCTGAGATGTTTAATTAAGGAACTAATTAAAACTACTAATCGCTGCTAAATAAAATCTATCTAAATTCCATCATGACCATCGTCAGAGGCCGTCTCGCAACACATAATAATAAAAAATGAATACTATAAGATCGAAAGAGGATCTTTACAAAAACTCCTCACGAAACGCAAACTGAGAAGTTCAAACAAAACACAAAGTGATTCAGCGATGTCCAAATAAGGGAGACAAGTCGAACGAGCGGTAAAAAGATAAAGGAATCCAAATGTTGTTCGAAACATATTCATCAGTATAACAACAATTATAACACACTGGAACTACCTAATATGGATAAACGATCAAGTTAATTCTAAGCATCTTTAAACGGTTGAACAAGGTGCTATAACACACGATCGAATCTCCATAATCGGTTAGTAGGAAATACCTGCAGCAGGAAACGAATGCATGTGTAACAGACGATTCTATGTAAAGAGTAATTTTAAAGAAGGTCTCCAACGTGGAGGACGTGAAATGAAACGTGATCAGAGTTATTAACACTTCGAAACATAAAAAAATTACCAGACGTTTACAATTCATAGTCTCATCCCATAAGCAATAGGAAACAGGAAGTAATGGAACTGTTTACATAATTAGATACTTCTTCTCTGCATGGACGTTGAAACGAGGAGCGATGTTAAAGTAACGAAGCGAAACCTTCGGAAAGCTTTCGCGCCTACTGGAACTAATAGAAATACAATTTGTTTGCGGTACAGGAAGCGAGTAATCATTAGCCCTACTCTGAGTCACTTGTAAGATATTATATTTACCTGACTAAATATTATTCACATTATTTCTGAGAAACAATCATTAAAAAAGCAATGATGACTTAAAATAACCTTGATATATCTGTATAGGAAAAGACCTAGAATAAATAAACTGAAAACAGTCCTCTTTACAGTTCATTTGTCGAATTCAGCTTTTAATAAAATATTGGTGAAAAATAATCATAGACACCAACAGCACATAAAAGCCTTATTATGCCCATAAAAGATTACGTGCTTAACTCTGTTCTTCTTTAAATTAGTATGCTTCCGACAGATACAAATAAATGTGACCAACAAATATTGTCAACATAAAAATTATTTAAAAATTAAAAACCACTGCAAAACAGCGATACGAGTCGTATCTATAAGAATAATAAAATTTCAACACTTCGACTCTGGTTAGTGTAAATAAAGTTGGCTTCCTCAACGACGACGGCGATATCCAAAACGCTAAAAGGATAGCAAATAGTGCACGTTCCTCGATACAAATAATACAACAAAACTCAATCTCTAATGGCCACCTATAAAATACTTAAAAAACAAAAAAAAAATGTAATGCAAGGTCAACGGTGAATTCTACGTAATTATTTCATACGCGTATATATAGATGACCCTGTGTGGAGGAAATTTAGCGTGATCAGCGATATGAAAACATTTGACAATAAAAATTGTTATGACCTTAGAATACCTACACTGTTATTATTAAGGCACTGTCGCACAAGTGAGTATCAGAAAGGTATAAAAAGTTGTCAAAAGTCATATTAATGGAAGAAAAGGCTAATTGATTAAAGGATCATTTATATAATTAAATTCGTAAATAATAGAATCAAGAGCTTAATACAAAATAAACTAAAAATCTAATATATAAAATTCTCGTGTCACGGTGTTTGTGGTCCTACTCCTCCGAAACGACTCGACCGATTTTTTTATGTATATCTGGTAGGTATGAGAATACGTCGTAAAGTATAGTTCACACCTCTACGTAATTAATCACAAAAAAAAAGTTTTTGGACAATTATATTTTATTTGGCATAAATTCCTACAATCCGAAATTTTCACCCTCCTATCTCCCATTTTTAATAGCGATGTTATTTTAGTATCTCTGGATAAACAATCAAAACATCACTATATGTTATAAAAGAAAGTCCTCTGTCACGTCTGTTTGTCTGTCTGTTCGCGATAAACTAAAACGCTACTGAACGGATTTTCAAGTAGTTTTCACAAGTGGATGAAGTGATTAATGAGGAAGGTTTAGGTATACAATTTGTCAAGATATTTTTTTATTATCAGTGCGGGACAACGTCCGCCTGGCCCGCTATTATTACTATGGGTATTTAAATTTGGTGTTTGTTTATCCTTGTCTTGATATTATACACACAATAATATAATACGTAATTGTACCTAAATTTGAGTTCTACGCATCAATATTCAAAGCCGTCAAAAAAATTGGCGCGGATTGTATGTTAGTCACTTTACCATGCAGGCGACAATAAGATTGATGCATATTTAAACACTTTAAATACTCAGCCATGACTTGAAACTGCATAGGAAACTCAGTGTAACATATCAAAATTACCAGGCACTAATTATTTCTCAATAATAATACATTACTACATTCCTAGTAAATTCTCATATCTGTATACTAGCTGTTCCCGCGACTTCGCCCGCGTGGAATAGTTTACTTTGGGCTAACGCTTAGTGTACGTCCAGAGTGAACGCTATAATCGAGCGTCGAGCGGGGCGTCGAGTGCGGCGTTCGTGTCAAACAGGTGCATTAATACGTGAGTGTCCTGAGTGGCGCGCGAGCGTCGCTCTTGGACGCTGCACGCGCCGCATGCGACGCCACGCTCGACGCTCGATTATAGCGTCCACTCCGGACGTACACTAATACTCAAAGAAACCTCTCAAAAGGAAAAAAACCGCTTTTGAAACATTCTTCGTTAGTGCTCCGCTCTTATTGGTCTTAGCGTGATGATATATAGCCTTCCTGGATAAATGAGCTATCTAACACTGAAATAATTTCCAAATCGGACTAGTAGTTCCTGAGATTAGCGCGCAAACAAACAAACCCTCCAGCTTTATAATATAAGTACAGATAAGGGAGAGGAAACATTTAAGAATATCTTACTGTCTGTTTCTCAAATAATATCGTTATTCTCATTATGTTTAATACCTATTCACAAACTTTAGTGTTATAAATATATTTTTGTTTTTCAAGTTCACTTATTCTTCTTAATATTGAAAAATGAATAATTGATGGTCGAACTTCAATCACTAGTCCATGTAAATTTCCAAAGAGTTAATTTGAAATCGCATCTCGGTATTCCATTCATAGCCGTGTGATTCATCATGCGGTAACGATAGTTTCGATTTGTCTATCGTCCGCCGTATGACCCAGTTGCCTGTACGTTCAGCTGAAGCCAACTCGGTGAAAGTGAGAGATGAGTCGTACATTTGCAAAGGGTACGGCCAGACAACTGCTAATATAAACATTTCGTAACTATTATTATATATGTATGGAAGTGTCGATCGATATCACCGGCGGCGGCGGTGGCGGTGGCACACTTGAACGTTTAACGGACATTACGTAGACGGGTTGCGTCATATACAAATTACAAAATGTATATTATATACATTAAAAGTAAAATATGATCAGATAACACGTTAGAAAGTTAATAAACTGGAAATCATTGACAAATCGATCGACTAATTGCGTATTCCGCAAGAGTAGAACGACAACAGACATGTTTAAATATATTGGCTTCAAAATGGAAACTTCCGATTATGTACCGGCTATAAATGTGTACTCTGCCTATAAAATTCTTCGGTGAAATTTTAGTATAATACTAACTGTGCCCGCGACACCGTCCGCGTAGAACATAATGTAAAAAAAAACAGTGACAAATAAAATCACCTGAATGTTTTAAGTCCGTTTACTTATCTACTTCACTCTCACGTCGTTATTAAAATTACAATAACTTTTGATAGAGTGAACCAATTTTAATGAATCCAAGACTAAATGTTACTCGAGGATATGCTATGATTTTCGTGGTGAGGTTTTATCGTGAACGTAGTACCTTAGCAGTGATGCGTGTTCTAACAAACAGACAGACAGACATGTCTAAAAATGATTGAAATGTAGTTTATTACTTATTCCAAGACACCTGCCACAAATTTCTTTCACAAAAATCTAAAAAGCACAGACTCGTTAGATTTACATTATTATTATATGTATTGATAATACTTATATAGGAGATAGCACTGTCCTTGTCTTACTAATTACCACTAGTCTGAATGTGTCAATTTAGAAACCCAATTTAAACACTTCCGCTATAGTTTTGCTTTTGCAAAATATTAGTTAGCGAATATAAAGACATTGCTTTTAATACATCATACTAGGATTTAATTATAAATATAAAAGAAGTAATGTAACTTATCAACAAAGTTTAAGTTTATTACATTTCGTCAGCAGATATTTTTTTCTAAAAAAGACACACGTATTCTATATCCATCTAAGCGAGTAATTTTAATAATATAGCAGTTCTATAAGTGAAACTAACAGATGTTCAAGAGAGCTTTTTGCCGCACGCTTCGCGCACACACGCAGCGTTAGTGAAATGTGTGACCTAGATTTTTTTTTAATCCCCAATAATAAAATTAAACAAAGGCATTTTATGCAGAAGACAGAAATAAAAATACTCTATTTTATCACAGTGAAAGTGTCACTAAAGCCAGCCATTAGATAATGCAGATACTGTCGTGTTTGTTGTTGTAAGTTCACGGTCAAATACGTTCAGTTTTTATCAGATAACTGTATAAAATAAGAAACAAATGATCATCAAATAATAACACGTCAAATATTTGTACCATGAAATATATGAATATTTGAATATATATTTCCCAAGCGGGCGTATAGAATTTGTTTACGCACAATAGGCAATTTTCAAGGTTACCGATTCCAAATAACACGCATTGGAATAGGGAAATAATGTGTAGCATAGTATTTCCCACACCGAAATACTCGTACATCAAGACTATGCTATAACTTTATAGGTATAATAAATAATAAGTTTATATTCCATTATATATGTGCAATAAGAAGATCAAAATAAAAAAAAATGCCACATTACATAATTGTTATTACATAATGAAATTTATAATTTATACACTACCCAACTTAATACAGTAAAGCATTTCCTTCCAGCTGATCAGCGGTATTGCAAATGTATAAAAAAAAATATAAGTATTTAGAATTCATAAATAAACTTTTGCGCCTTATTAATATATCATACAACGACATAAAGTTATAACTAAATTGTCGTTCGTTCTCGAATCACTTTTCTTCAATAATCACGATCAGTATCGTCAACAAAAAATTATAATGCACTAGCGGGCCCAGCAGACGTTGTCCCGCCCTGATTATAAAAAAAACCGTGACAAATTATACCAAAACGTTCCTCATGAATCACTTTATCCACTGGCGAAAACCGCTTGAAAATCCGTTCAGTAGTTTTTGAGTTTATCGCGAACAGACAGACAGACAGACGCGGTAGAGGACTTTGTTTTATACTATGTAATGATATCAACAAGAAACATTTCTAATAAATAGATTTAACTATGTAGTTGGAATAGCAGAACATCATCATCATAAATAACATCGGTTACTTCTAGTTTTCTCACGGAGGTTGCAGTGTACAATACCAGATTTGACAGATGTTATCGTCACGGAATCTGGGACTTACAAGGAATTGCGCAAAACCTCTCAGATCTAGAGAAGGATGCAAGATATGCACTTTCATAAATGACATTGTCTAATGGTTTCTATTATTTAACCTAACAATATACGAAAGCGTAAAAGCAAAGAAAGATTACAGTAGTATTTGTATTTATTTAGTGTTTACTCATAATTTTGTACCTACAAGTATAAAATATTTGAAAATTATAGAGGGATTCGTTTTTCGATGTAATTACTACATGCAGTAGGTACATTAAATGATATAGCATTCAAAGTATGACATCAAACAAGATGACGTCATCTAATATGATTAACAATCGTTCCACCAAGACACTTGTTTACAAATAATAAAAATAAATACCTCTTGCCCTACAGGCACAGCAATATAACTCTGAAAGTGCTTACGGAACATCTGCAATATATGAACGATTTGACAATTCAACCGAGAATATGCTTGTCCTGATTGTCGATCGCCCTATAAAAAAATCCAGTCTTTTGTACGACCACATACTAACACATAAAAATTACATACATTATCGACCTGAAATTAACTAGTCCCAGACAAATAGAGTGTTATTACAAAAAAGTTAAATTCGTATTGAATACTTGCTTTCAAAAATTTTGGATACTTACGTATTAAATGCACCGCGCTAGACGAACGTTCGACATCTTACTCTTCTATCTCTGTTTGGTTAGGTTAGGATAGGTTGCAAAAAAGAATAAGACGATATTGCCACGGCAGCCGTCGCGGCAAGCGCAGTGCATTTAATACGTATGTATCCAAACTTTTTTAAAGCAAGTATTCAATACGTATTTAACTTTTTTGTAATAACACGGATTTTGTTTAAATAATATCTTTTAGAAATAGTACATATATATTAAATTTATACAGAGTAGAGAAAAATAGATGTATTTCTATCTGGTCAATAGATTAAAATAGCGTCGCAAATAACCAATCATTTTTATACTGTAACCAAGTATTTACATGTACAAATACAATAAAATTACAATCGTTTTTAGTGAATGCACAAAGAGGTGTCAATTCCAGACTCCTTTCCTTTCCAGACATAATTTAGGTCCATGCTCACGTCTCAGGACGTATAATTGTATAGTTAGTATTTATGTTTTTCTTCCACATACACATTTGCATTGGCATAACTTTTAAATAGATTATTAGGTATCGCAAATAATAATATTAATTATCTATACTAATCTATGCTAATATTATAAAGAGGTAAAGTTTGTGAGTTTGTGACGTTGTAGGGGGTAATCTCAGGAACTACTGGTCCGATCTGAAAAATTATTTCCGTGTTATATAGCTAATTTATCGAGGAAGGTTATGGGCTGTATATTATCACGCTAAGACCAATAGATAGGAGCGGAGCACTAATGAAGAATGTTTCAAAATCGGGGTTTTTTTCCTCTTGAGAGCTTCCGCTGTGTGTTAGCGTTACCCCAAAGTAACTATTACACGTGGACGAAGTCGCGGGCAGAGGCTAGTTATCTTATAAATTAATAGGTAAGAGGTATTGACAAAAGTTATCACATTAATTGTACACTACATAATTTTTGTTTTAATTATACAGATATTGTATATAAAGTAATCACAATATTATATATATACATAAAGTTTTGTTTTTTTTTTTCCTTCCTTATTCTTTTTTTGGTTTCTTCCCCCTTAAAAAAAATTTAATTTTTTTTTTTTTTTTTTTTTTATAACCCTTTTTTTTTTTTTTTTTTTTTTTTTATAAAAACTAATATATATTTATTTATTTTTTTTTTTTCTCCCTTTTTTTTTTTCTTTTTTTTTTTTTTTTTTTTTTTTTCTATTTTTTTTTTTTTTTTTTTTTTTTTTTTTTTTTCCCCCTTTTCCCCCCGGTTTTTTTTAAATATTTTTTTTTTTTTGGTTTCCCCTTTCCCGAAAAAAAATTTTTTTTTTTTTCACCCCCCTTTTCAAATTCTTTCCCCCTTTCCAAAATAAATAATAAAAAATAAAAATTTAAAAAATTTTTTTTTTTTTTTTTTTTTTTTTTTTTAAAATTTTTAAAAAAAAAAATATTTTAATTTTTTAAAAACCCTTTTATAATTCTTCAAAAAAAAACCTTTTATTCTCTTCCCCCCCCCTTTTTTTTTATTCCCCCCAATTTTTTCTTCCCCCCCCAAAAAACTTTTTTTTTTAAGTTGATAAGTAATTTTAAAACTATATTCACATCAAGATTATTAAATAAACATTATTCACACATTTTTCTCCTTTGAGTTTAGGTAATAATTTCGTTATTTTAGTGCCATTTTCTTTTTTAATGTTATTTTGTTCGGTGATTTTTTTTAAAGTGAAAACTTCTATAGCCGTGTTGAACACAATTTTTGGTATGGGAAAAACTATGAGAAAATCTTATGAGTTCGCATCACCGACGACCTCAACATGTTCGTGACATATTGCGCTTGCCCCAGACTAACAACGCGTGGTATAGCCACCTGTGTACATGTAAGATTGATATTTTGCATTGAGCTTATACATCCCATCATATGTTTGACTAATTAATAAGCCGTATAAAAATGTTTACAATTACTACTCAGATTATCAATAGATATGAAAACCAGACTAATTTTAATAATCTTAATTTACAAATTATGAAATTCAAATAATGCCGACTATAATTGACTTAAAAATAAAAATAAAACACAGTTATTCCATTGTTTTGAGATTTCACTGCCTCGACTTTTTTTTATCTGAGGAAAGTTACACATCATATATCGTTTTATAGGATAAATAAATATACATAGAATGACACAACATCATGATAACATTACAAGATAAAAAAAAATCCGATAGCGATAGTGGTTCATGACAACCGATTTAAAAGTCTTAAACAAGTGAAAGTAACAATTTTGTTTATCTGAAAAGATGAATGATTTATATAGTGCCACTTCGATTATTGGAAAGAAGTGGCACGATTTAAAATTTCAACTCGTATAACTATTGTACATCGTTCGATTTGTCAATATTTGTTCAGACGAGCAGAGTATTGTTTGATTGTAAGATAAACAAAACCAACGGTTTTCACTAACCAAAACTCATAATCAAAATATTGGTATTACGATTATCGTTTGCCGATTTCGTTTACGGACGATTAAATATTTATAAGATGTGTTAGTATATTGTGTAATTATTGATATAAATGATAAACCAATAAAACTTTTATAAAGTCTTATTAATAATTCGATTATGAGTTATGTAATGATTAATGTAAACACTTTATTGAAATGGATTTATTTAGTTTCTTATTAAGTAAATTTAATGTTTATCAATATAATTTTTAAGTCAAACGATTTAGCAATTAATTCCTAACTAATATTTTGAATGAGAATGTTTCTTTGTTTGTTTGTTACGCTCTACTCAACAAATCATCATGTAATTTTGCATAAAAAAAATAGTACGTTGACAAGTAGAAAGTTAGAATCAACCCCTCGGCTGATTTTATAAGACCCAGATTTTAAAATATCTGGCTAATTTCTTAGAATTATAACTTTACATTACGTAATATTGTTCAAGTGTATAATATTGTTAATATTTTTCCTGGTGGTAGAGCCATGCTGAAACTATTACTGATTACAGCATGAATGGATCGGCTCGCCCGGGGTAGTACCACCCTCTCACAGAAAACCGACGTGAAGTAACAGTGCTTGCATTGTTGCGTTTCGTTCGGTCAGTGAGAGCGCCGGAGATCCACCTCCCCTCCCCTTCCACTTTCCCCTTCCCCTTCCCTTCCTCCTCCCCCCCCCCCACAGGTTGGCAACGCACTTGCGACTCCCCTGGTGTTGCAAGTGTCTATGGACGGTGGTGATCACTTACATCAGGTGACCCACCTGTTCGTTTGCCTCCTATGATATAAAAAAAAAAAAAAAAAAAAATTTTTTATAATTTTGTAATAACTAATAAATACGGTTTTTTTTTTAACTTATGCTGCCATAAGTCTTTTGACCAGTGCAACATAAGGTCTACATTCATTAGTATGGAGTTTAAACCCTTATGGTTAGGGATACTCAAAAGGATACTTAAAAAGAATCTATATAAAAAGGGAGTGAGTGAGATAGACAACTATATGGAAATCTGAATCAATATTATCAAATCGACATTCAGTTGTTTCAACAATGTGTAAAAAATGTAACCAATATATTTGTCAAAACAAAAATAGCAACCTAAAACATCACCTTCAAAAATACTTTAGAAGGTTGCCACACTGTTCAAATGTTAAATCAAAGTTATCACGCTATCATTATTAAATTTAAATCTACAACAAACAGACATACGGGTTTAAATAAATATGACACAAAAGTAATGACTTCATTCAATCTAAAGAAACAATAAGAACAGTTCCCACGTGAAAGAACAATCGAGAAGATTTGCTGCAACGCGCGAAACACTCTAAAAGCAATAAATGTCCAATCCACGAAACGGACAGATTGATTTGAAAAGGCAATTTGTTCACTGCAAATGTGTAATGTAAAGCTCTAAAACCATATGAAAGTAACCGCACGAAACGTTCAGTTTATCGCTTTCTCTAGAGTCAGACAAATTGTGTTATTGAGAGTTCCAATGCCTGTTACGTTATTAACATTGTAATTGCATGTAACCACAGCAATGCCGGAATGAAATAACACGAATAACTGAACACTTGAATATTATCCATAAATTAAACACTTTTTTAAACATATAGGTTAAGTGTCGAGTAATTTTTGAAGTGTAAACTTCTTTATGCTCGTTGAGCGATATTTTTTTGGCAAGAAATGAACTTATAATTTCGCCTCATAACATGGTAGTAAGCGTGACCGGCTTGCGCGACTGGCGGCCTGTGTACTTCTAATATTGATATTTTGTATTGAGATTGTGCAACCCATCATATGTTTGACTAATTAATAAACTGTATAAATACTAATTAATAAACTGTATAAATAGTACATAATTATTATTTGGAGTGTGAAACAGAGACTAATGATAATAATTTCAATTTAGAAATTATGAAATTTAAATGATTCTTACAATAATTGATTTAAAAATTTAAAAGAGAACAGTTATTCCATTGTTTTGAGTTTCCATTTCTGTCGGCAATCCATATGACTGCCTCAACATTTTTTAATTTTTAGTAATCAATCTTCGATTATTACTGCCATTATCGAGTAGGTATTATTAGGTATAGGTAGTAAGTAGCCATTGCCATTGCCAAATTTCTTGTAATCATATCAATAAAAGTGACAAGATGGTGGCCGTCTTGTTAGAACTTTCCAGGGAGTTTGAATGGCAAGTCAGAGTCCAGACTCCGTGGTATTATTTCCCATCCACTTCACTCGCGCACAATAAGCAAGCTATAATACGTAAAACACCACCGATATTACAAAATATAGAAGCAAATAACAGAATATTATGAATAAAACATAAAATCCACTAAATGACATTCCAAGAACACGCTAAAATTCCATATTCGCACTAATCATGGCTATTTTGTTGATCATGTCGTTTTTGACGGTAATGAGTTTGTTGTGTAGTCCGGTGAAGCTGTAAAGCCATTGCTAGGCCAATAGCGTAGTCAGATCGAGAAAAAACAGAGTTTGTTGTGAAAATTACAGGATATAACTAAGGTTACTCAATCCAATACCGACCTGATATAAATGAACTTGCAATCCTACGTTGTTATAGTCTGTATCAATGAATGTAATATAGCCACGTATTCACATTCACAATTATTTATTTAATTACTCTATGTTCCCTTACATACAGTAATAACAAACAAAGAATTTACAGACTTCCTTACTAATATTATAAATGTGAATGTAAATTTGTTTGTTACGCTATCACGCCTTAACTATTTAATTGATAATTATGAATTCTTGCAAGAGATACAAAAAATAACATAGGGTACCTTTCGAACAGAGTGTTTGGCACATAGCGCTTCTCTAGAAGCTTACTTCCTTTGGACTTCCCGGGAACTTATGCAATTGGGTATCTAGCTTCCTCACGGACTGAAGCATAAAAATCTTAGTCGACGGTGCATGCTCTGACTTGAAGCCTGTGAATGCTGGCGTCCCACAAGGCTGTATACTATCCCGCACTCTCTTTCTTCTGTATATCAATGATAGTTTGCAAATAAGCAACATTCATTGTTATTCGGACGATAGTACTGGGGACACTTTATAAACCGGCCATGCTAATATTTCCAGGGAACGCGTTGTTGAGTACCGGAACCAAATTGTGTCTAAAATGGCGACCTCGCTCGACCACGTCTCACATTGGGGTAAACAGAACTTGGTCTATTTTAACCCCACAAAGACACAAGTTTGCGCCTTTACCGCAAAAAGGGCAAAATTTGACGTAATGCCTAGCTTTCAGGGAGTCGCCTTAGTCACCAAGCCCAGTATTGGTTTCCTCGGCGTTGACATACCGAATGACGTCAACGGCCGCCAAAAAACTAGGTGTCCTTAATAGGGCAAGACAGTATTTCACACCAGAACATCGTTTACTACTTTATAAAGCGCATGTCCAACCACACATGGAATACTGTTCTCATATTAGGGCTGGAGCGCCTCAATATCAGCTGCTTCCGTTCGACCGCATCCAGTGTAGAGCGGCTCGAATCGTCGGCAACGAGGTAATATCCGATCGGCTAGACTCATTGGCACTGCGTCAGGACATCGCGTCTCTTTGCGTCCTTTATCGCCACGGTGAGTGTTCAGAAGATTTGTTTGGATTTATGCCTGCCGCTATTTTCCACTACCGTACAACGCACCTGAAACTGCAATTCCATCCACACCACCTTGGTGGATGGAGGTCTTCCACGGTGAGGTTTTCAAGGTAATTTCTGCCTCATACTTCGATCCTGTGGTATCGACTCCCAGCGGCGGTGTTTCCAAACCAATACGAGCTACAAATTTTTAAGAAACGAGCGTACTCTTCTTTAAAAACCTGGGAAACGCACTTGAGAGTCCCCGATGACCCACCTGTTCGTTTGCCTCTTATAATATAAAAAAAATGAAGGAAGTACTGTTCGCGAGGGATAGATCAAATCTACATTAACTCGAACGAAGCTGCGAAAAACACCTAGTATATTATAACTTATTAAACCTTTTTTATAGCTTTTATATAGTATAGTATATTATATAAATATGAAAGAAAAACTACGGTTGACATTAACGTGAAATACACTTACACATTTATCTACAAAAAAGATTTGAGAATCATATTCAGTGTACAAATTCATAACTTGTACGGTACGGTACTGTAACAGGTCAGAGCAATACACAACAGATGGCGTACGTCAAGGATGTCAAGACATCATCAGCTTTAAATAATATGTTTATTGTGATGACATAAGTATTTATGGAAACTATAACCAAATAAACCAACCAAATATTATGACCTAGCAATTTTAAATTTGGACTAGAAGATTATAATAGTAATAAACTTAATCATATGACCAATAAGCAAGTGTAATCGAAGTTTAAGCTATTGGAATCGAAAGTTTAGGCTTAATCACCTATAATGCGGATAGAAAACCTTCAATAAAAACAGGGTGTATTGTAAATGTAATGACATGATAGAAGTGAAACTTTTGCTGCAATGCAACGACAGCCCGGACAAGCTGCCTACCCTTCTACCGAACCAGTGCAATGAAAGTTTAGGTAACGATACAATACATCCATTTTGACATCCTTCGACCGCATCCCAGATTTAAGTTACTAGATTTAAGATAAATACCGACTGAAAGTGTTGTACTTTTTTAATTTTAGTGACAATGACCGAATGATCGTCATCCCAGCGAAATTGACATTGCTAACGAAAACACAACAGTACATTTGACGTATAGCGACCATGTAGACCCAGGCTGGAACGTGGATCAATTAAAAAATGAAGACGTGTTCTAGACCACAAATACTCTTTAATTATAATGCGTTCAAAACGCGATAGTTTAGAAAGTGTTATTATTAATATGTTCGATGTTGAATGTAAGATACGTGTCGCACTTGTTGCTGAAGGCACCATGCATATTAGAAATCGGTTCATGCAATTACGAAGAAATTCTCAGCTAGACTAATCTGGGAACGATCTCCGCAGTAACCGTGTGCTCGCATCAAGAGCGTTTCTAATCTTTGATGTACAACACCGTTGTAATTGTAAACTACTTATGATTTATATAAACCAAACAATTTGCTTTGATCAATCATGAATCAGTTTTATTAAAGGGACGCGAGTAATGCAATTTATTTGTATAGCTTCCACCTTGCGTAACGTTATCTGTTCTAGTATCGGCGTAATTGCATTACCTCAATCGATATAGAACTGGACAGACATACAAGACCTTAAATGTATCAGATAAAATGTTTGCCTCATACAAACGTTGTTATTGTTCTACTAAAAGGATACAAGGTCCAACGAATAAAAAACTCATCAAGCAATCAAGACATGCTGGAGATGTGGTGAATTTAACAGCAAAAATATTCCGACAGACGATACAAATTACTATATTGCAAAATCTTGATGTGCCTACGTATAGCAACCGTAACAAGGTCCTCTCCTTATGAGTTTTGTAGGCGGAAATATGCATTGACGACATTCCTGCACAATAATGAGTTTCTCGCAACGGCCCTGTTAATAAACGTACTTAGCTAACAGAGTTTGATTACATTTTAGATTTTATTAACCATGTTATATAGAATAAATAATAATCGTCGACACCAACGAAATATACAAAAACGACGCACCTCAATTAAAATATGTAAATATTTAACTGCAATCGGGTAACAAGATTCCATAGAATCGAATGGAAGCAACAATAGACATCTATAATCAATAAAAAATAAAAACAAATTCTGTGATCGGTTGGTTGTAAATACATCTAGCACAATCAGAGACAAACCGGTAATATTCTTTAAAGCAGGTGTTAGAGCCTCTAGGCTCGCAATTCCCCAAAAAGTATTCTTAAACAACCGTTAGACGTCGTTACTTTGACTAAACAGTCAACACCTGCGATTTTCATTTGAACGAAATAGACATTTACTTCAGGTAGCAAGCGAGCAATATCACCAAGCTATAAAAAGCTATAAAAAGCATTTTCGTTGAATTAGAATTAACTTAATTAGAATTCAATGCGCAAACTCGGCTTCGTCCTACGGCTTCTTTTGCAGCAACCAAACGGACATTCCACTGCACGTTTCCAAGATGTCGTCTAACGAGTTTAGTGCAACTTGCTAAACCGATTTATTCTTAAACGTCGTTGGCAAAACTAGTTTGGAGGCAGACCTTAACTAAGCTAAATCTCTCGTTCAACACTCTTCAAAATCTGTGGGTATTATGAACTTATTCTTCGTGGTGAAAAACTGAATTAACCCTTTCTTTGTGTAACGAGTATACCACTTTGTAATTTATTTCTCAAAATAAATATGAACGGTATTCTAAGTACTTTTTTTAAAGAAGTCAAAGCAGTGATAAGGACTGCCGACAGAAGTGAAAACTCAAAACAAAGAAATAAATGTATTCTTTTTTAATTTTCATATTAATTATAGTATGAATGACAATATTTAAATTTCAGAATTTCTTTATTAATATTAGTGTAGTCTTCGTGTCTATTGGCACTCGGAGCAATAATCATTACATAGTATGCATTATTTATTACATAGTATAAAACAAAGTCCCCTACCGCGTCTATCTGTCGGTCTGTTCGCGATAAACTCAAAAACTACTGAACGGATTTTCAAACGGTTTTTACCAGTCGATAAAGTAATTCTTGAGGAACGTTTTGGTATATAATTTGTCAAGGATTTTTTTATAAACAAGGAGAGACAACGTCTGCCGGACCCGCTTGTTATATACATTTTTATAAAGCCTATTAATCAATCAAACGTATGATGAATTACAAAATATGAATATTACATATGCACAAGCCCCTTACTACGCGTCGCTAGTAAGACGTAAGCCGTGCAAGCGCAAAACTGCCGGCCATGCCTACGTAGAATGTCATGATGCGAAATTATAAATTTATGTCCTGCCAAATATACCGCTCAATGCGCCTAAAGATGTTTTCACTTCAATAATGTAATTAATATTAATAGCACTATTAATAATTACTATAAGATACTAAGGTAAGTACCTACTATATGTATACGCTATGCAAGAAAATCAAACACAAATCGTCAAAAATATACTTTATTATTGATATGTGAAAACAGAATATTGCGTATTCTTTCACCGCAAATTATGCTTTTGACCAACAGAACAACCGTAGTGAGACTTGTAATTGCGGCTCTTTGTATATTCGTGAAAGCGAATGTCAACAACATATAAATTCATGTTAATTTTACGGCCCTCAAAAATCATCCGGTGGGAAAGAAAGGCGAATTTAACAATCGCTACAACGGTTTACTATTTTGACCATTTTAATGAAACTATTACTCATATTAATATAATATGATGCCCTTAGGTTTACATATAGACAAATGAACAAACACTGTGAATTAACTAACCGGGAACTAAAAGAAGCAAAAGTAAATGTCACTAACTGAACCTTTGACATACGAGGAATCTGAGAATATTCTTCATATCTTCTCATTTTCAGACAGAAGAAATAAAGTTAACACTACTCTCGGATATGTTTATACATTAATGCATTTAGCTATTAACATTATATAAAATAAACTGTTTTTTTTTATATTTAAATTTTATTTTACTTTACTTTATCCAGTAAGTTACTTACGGCACTAAAACAGATTTTGAAAATTAATTTTGGTTGATTACCCGCGACACAGGATTTAGTTCCTAGTGCGTGGATCTACCATTGATATATAAAACCCCAAGATGCAGTTTAGAATAAAAGTAACGTTCAAAGCTGTCCTCAAAAACTCAACGATATACCTAGCTCGGTATTTATAGTTATACTATAAACTAATGTTTTTGCAAATTCAACCTTACGCGAATTATTTAAAGTTTTTTTTTTACAAAGCAGTGTACAAAAAGTCCAAAGACGAGAGTGACTATTTGAAATGAGCTCAGAATTCTCAATTCTGCACTCATTTTATGCGGACGGGTTTGAAACAATGAGATCTACAGTTTATTTTTATGCCCCGCAATACCATTTCTGTTAAATAAATACTTATTCGTCAAAAAGCTTGTTTCAGGTTGATTCAAATTTGGAAATCAAAAATATATAGTTACGTTTTTCCTTTCCACAGAATTAGACAAATAACGATGAATCTATATACTAATTCTCTAGAAACATTACAAAAGAGGTTTCATATTGGAACTGACTGACGCTGTCGAACGGACGAGCCTCTACAACTTTGGGGTAAGCATTTAAGGCATTCACCCCAATGATAACTAGCTCAAGGAAGCCAAAGTAACTAAACATCAACTTACTAACAAATCATACAGGGGTAGTTTGTAAGATTGTTTGCATACAGGAGATCTCTAAAAAAACGAGTCCATTTTGAATACACAAATAAAAATCTACATTCAAGGTTTGTTTTATACTCTAGAATATAATTAATTTGTAAGGTACGTATGGAATATTATGTACTACTATAATACATCATGTAATAAGGTGGTTATTAGCTAACAAACTGTTTTTGTTTGTTACAGTGGAAACGAATCCGCTTCTACCCATTTTGTACTCATTCCTGAAGACAACAGACATTAAATGACACATTCTATAATATTGTTGTCAATAAACAAAACTTTCGGGTATACCATAATAAATAATAATATATTTTCTTTTGTACAATTAAATAATAAATGCACATATGGACTTCAATGGTGTCTTTCTTTATTAAATATCTTGTGATTAACGTAACGCATCAGTTCGCAAATTATAACTATTATAATTATTACAAATGACGAATATAACATCTGTACAAAAAAAATATACCAACATTTTAATTCCAAATTTACGACAGACCAAATCGGCTTCCTTTCGCAAAACCGCTGAGGCAATTGATTTTTCATACCTTTTCGAACATTGAGAAATACAAGTAAAATGAATTTAAAAGACCATTTTGTACAAATTTCATAATCACTTTATTTATTTCCGAAGTGTGAACCTACTGTGTAGACCAATACACAATGTAACAATTTTTTTACTGAAGTATAAAATTTTAGTGAAAAATTGTCTCGTAAAAGAAAAATTATAGAGAATTAAAACTGGACACGAGTTTAATTTAGCATGCTATAATGCCAGTAACCGTCTGTATGATTTGGGTCGGTAACCACAAGTCACACGGTGAGCGATACGCTCCTTTCGCGGACGGTGTCCAACGAGCCGTGCTTCTCGAGATACAGCCACGGTCTACTAGCCTAACCTTGGCCGGGCATCCCGCCTACTCCCGGCCAGATGGAGGGTGACATCATCATTGTAAAAAAAAAATGATAATAATTCAAATCTAGTGTTCCGCAGTCCGCGCCGGGCCAAGGCCAGAATTTCGATCAATACGATAATCTAACATACACCGGAATAATAAAAAGGAAAGTAAGTTCGTTGAACTCACTGTGGACGGTCGTAGCAGACTGATGGATTTGTCCGGATTCTTTTTTTAGCCACCAAACTGCGGTGTCTCGAACCAGTTTCAAGAGATTTTCGTCAACATAGCGCCGATTGGAGACGAAATAAAGCAAAAGTGAATAACGCCCGGACGGACGGCTATCACGCCAAATTACACATTTTGTTAACCACTCACGAATGAATGTTGGTGGTGCGTTTTTTTTTCTTTGCTTTAGTCTCACTCGTAAATTGTAATGCGCAAGTAGACAATCTAATGGAAGCTTCAAAGTGCAACTTTCTAGACTTTAATCTAGGAAATATTTGAACGGCGACGTCTTAAAAATTATTATCGTTTACGATAACGGTTTTTATTTAGTACATATTATTAATACGTCTAATATTGAAAATTGCACTACTATACTAAAAAACTAATAACATTTCAACTTATTTAGTTAAGGATAACTATGATAACTGTACGATAATGAACAATAAAGGCATTATGTTGATGATCGTTTATGTACGTTACTGACACACCTAACGATAATCTCTCAAAAGTAACTGATTATCAACATCAACATTCCATACGCATAACGTTATCGAGTACGCCTCATGTGCAGTTAACTGTTCATGTCGACTTACCGAGACGGCGACCGAGGCGCCGGGCACCATCGCCGCTACCTCGGCACCACCGTGCTGCCCCTCGGGTACGCTCAGGAACCGGCGTAGGGTGCCGTATCCAGACGCCGAGGCAACCATAGCTATCATAGTTAAATCACACAGGCACAACACATGCGATCACCGGTACTCGAGGTGACATCACTCGTTTGCCGACCGTTTTACGAGGAATTCACGTATATAGCGCACGGCGTGCCGCGCGCCCGACGCGTTCACACTGCGCGCCGGCCGCGTGCTTAGATTCGCGCGCGCGCTCCCACCATCAAACTAAACTTACAGGAGGAGACCCGACGACAAACTTAGATAATACTGTTAGTTTTTGAACTTCGGCCATTACTTTTTCGGTCCTTTTACGATGTTTAATTTTTTATAGCAAACTAGCGATCCGCCCCAGCTCCGCACGGGTGCATTGTAGTTACTAATATGGGGCAGTGTGGAGTGATTAAAATATTATGATTAATCTATAAGTACAGGATGTCTTTGTACACAATATTAACAGCTGATTTTCCATGAGACAGTACAAACACCTTTAGAGATAAATTTATACCAACGCAGACTTTTTTATCGATCTTTTTAAGATATACAATTCCGTAGTACATTAACTTGATCTATCTCGTAAGGTTTAGCCAGCGTTTGCGATGTAAGTGCACAAAAATATGTTTGTTACGAGATGACATTACAATTTTTTTAATTTTTCGGCTTTTCTGTATTACTATATGTATGTATTATACATATAAACCTTTCTCTTGAATCACTTTATCTATTGCTGAAAACAGTATTAAAATCAGTTAAATAGTTTAAAATATCTAAGCGAACAGACAGGAAATGTCTTCATTTTATACTATGTAAAGATTTACAATAGACATATAACAGTTTTCACTATTTTTCTATAAGTCTAATATTATACATATAAAAGGAAATTCATTAAAATCTCTACTAAACATTTTTAAATTCAAATTTTTGTAAAATAAAATCTATAAGTTTGACCGCAATCTCACGTGATGTTAAGTGATAACATGGCCTAAAACTTTAACATGGTAGAGAATAAGAATAGGACTAGTTCTCGAGTGCAGTTGCAGAAAAACACCCAACAGGTATTTGACCACGGATTTCAAACTTGAGAAATAATAAATAAATAAAATAATAGACAACCTTAGAAGAAAGATGCTACTATTTCATTACAATGTTTACTTCACTGAAAACTCTAGTTCATTGTTGGACATGTAGGACTATATCAATCAACGTGTATCAGTATACATACTACAACTGAGCCAATCTTATTAGAATCAAAATGAAATTGGTACTCTTTTCAACTGCCCCTTAAAAAAATTATTCAGCTTGTAGCATCTGTAAAAATGCTCAATAAACTCAATGTTTATAATAGCAGAGTTTCAAAATGTAGGATATCTCCAGCAAAACAAACACATTAACACATTCTGCATAAAACATTTAAAACCTAGAATTGTTTTTAAATTTTTGATAAGAATCATAATATCTAAAAAAAATATATAGTAATGTACTTAAGTAAGTTTAAGTAATGAATTAAAATTAACAACATTGTAAATCCACACACTAGGATGTGACATGCTCTATCTTATTTCTCAAGAGTAACAATCTATAATTGGCTTCAGAACTCAAGTCCTTTTTAAGTTTGCAGTAAGTAACTATAGGCTACAGTGATCCATCAACAACAGGTGGACTGAAGCGTGTTTGCAAACACATACCACAAAGAGATAAAACATGTATACATAAAGATTTAAGCCGACTTTCCACTAAAGAATAAAATTCATATTATATCCTGAAATAATTTATATATTCCACTATGATTTCTACTATGTATCTTTTAGATCTGTTCCCTGAACAACTGAGACAATTGAGTATGACACAGAGATGTCAGATTGTATGCACAGTTAAGTATTGAGACATATTATAATTTGAATTTTTCTCAGACAAAGGAAAGCATTCACAGTTTGAAATTAGAATCTTTATAGATCAATGCTGATATATTTGTTGGAAAAGTTGGATCGTCTAATTGTTTTTATTATAGTCTTTATACCATCCAATTTATCATACCATGTGGTACTATGTGGTGTTAACCATTATTTTCATTATAATAAACCTTATGTTATAATTTAACATAAACAGCGCCACAATGAATTACTATTGTAATATAGATTATTAGATATCAGGCACGGCTTTGCTTGTGTTAGTATATTTAACCTATCTCTCAGGAATAATACCTTATTTCTGGATAAAGGGTTGCCCTTTAGTGTACTGCTGACAATATGTATCTATAATTTCATCATGATTGGTTAAGTAGTTATGGTGTGAAAACAAACAAACTCACATTCCCATCTATTATATTAATAAGGATATCAATACATAAAAGGTTTCATTTCCAAGTATAACGATTGGCATTAATTTATATCTTAACATATACTATGTACTATTATATTACATCTCACAGTGAAAAGCCAGCTTTAGCAGGCATATCATTTATTTTCTTAACAAATTTCAAAACTTCTAGCAGTAACAATGTTCATCACTGACAATTAATATACTGATAAGGCCTTATCTTTTTAAGATAATTTTATAACATAACCTGAATTCATTGGGATGGATTGTGTCATAATTGTGATAAGTATAGCTCTAAATCGTTTTTAAACAATGAACAAGACTGCTATATATTTTATATTATTATTGATATATTTCAAAATCAAAGGACGAAGCTGTACCTACTCGGAAATAATATAAATGTTTAAAATATAAATACAACTCACAAAAATTATGAATACAATAATATATTAAATAAATCACATTTCAAAATTAAATATTAGTATCTTCAATATATAAAAGAGAATTGTTTTTATTTTTTAAGTTTTACGAATGCCAATCAAATGCCTATGTTATTCTAGATTGACATTCTCTATCTCAATATTTTTCTTTCAGTACCATTGGTATTTTATAAAAAGGTCTATAAATTGAAACTTCAATTCTCAGAAAACCCTTTAATGAATGTTATATAAATCTTGAATGTTATCTGAGATTGACATTGCTCTACCTCTCTCTTCTTTTTACCCTTATCCCAATGTAACTAAGAACAGCACAACACAGTTTCCTTTTCTACAATCCTCTATCAAAACTCATGAGGGTATTCAAATCTCTTTATATAAATATCATTCCTTACACAATCCATTAACATATCACTCGATCATATTTTATCCAATGTATCACTCATTAATTAAGTAAGTTTAAATATAAGTAGAATTATCAATCCCTCTGAGACAATTTAGTCTGCCAGGCGACAATACAAAGGAGCTATTATATTTGATATGACACATATTTCACATAGCAATGTTCTAATACCAATAATGTATTCAAAGGAGTGTGGGCAGTGAGCAACTTCGCCCACAGCTCACCTTGCATTGTTTTTTGAACACACAAAAGTTAAAGCTCACAGAACAATTCAAATTTATATTGTAAAACTTGATTTATGTTAAAGTTGTGAACTGTAGCAATAACAGACTTTTATATCGCTTGTTTAACATGCAAATATATCGAAATCTGATAACAATCGTTATCTCATAGTGTAACCGTACTACGTAAATATTCTAATGCAATTTTTCAGTATCAAGACAATGATAACAAAGCGAGAATGAATTAATAAACCGGTGTTAAAGCGACAAAACTCACCTGTTTTGTATCCACAAAGTCGGCAGCCTCCATGTTGGCATTCGATCTATCCTGCCTCTCCATGATTTTCGAAACATCAGAATCTCTTATACCATTTACAGGGCGTTATAAAAGCACACAACACTAGCATAAACATAATAAACGCGACAGACTTAACAATTCTCAACGAAACAATGTCAGCAAACGCACCTAACACGTAAAAGCACTTAGAAGTACGTAACGCTTATTTTTCTCAGGTAGTATAAACTTAACTATCGTCTTACACTACTTTTAAAGATTTGAATAATTAATATAAGCACCAAATTGGATTTTAATAAGTGTTTTACGAAAAATACAGTTGATCACCATCTTAAAAATTTTCACACATTCCGTCATCGAGGCCGACTGACGGTCGCTGCCCTACGACGTTCCTATTCACGGTTGTACCCACCAGTTTTACCATCTGTGGTTTTAAATCGTATCTAACAGCTTTTATTCATTAATTTTTAATTTGTATTTTTATTACGTAGACATTTAAGAATTTAATAGGTATTTTTATACTAAATGCGGCATTTAATGGACAATGTGTATCAAAAAATAAAATATTTAATTTATTTTAAGTTGCATTATATATAGATAACGTAAAATGGAAATAAACAAGATATTGAATTTATGCCATCTGTTGATACAAAAGGAATATTACAAAATACCAAAAAATTCGTTAATTCAAAAATACTTAAATATTATAGAACACAATGGAGAATTAACTTATGTGTATATGGAATAACTGACACCATAATAAATTCCAACTGTACTGTTAAATTAAATAAACCTTTTTAACATATATGATTGTATCTTTCATTAATCAATTCATTTTGTCAAAACTACTAACAATTTTGAAAAGTTATCACTCTCTTAATTAGTAATTATAACATATATACTTGCACATTACATAATAGTTATGATATGGTGAGGAATAAGGAGCACACACTGAAGAAGTTATTCTAATCTGCGTACAATGAAACAACACTGGCAGATGCACAAATCACAACATGTCATGCAGGAGAAAAAATAGTACCAATAATAGCAATGAGGAAACAATTCAAATATCACAAGTTAAATATCATTAGATTATCATTTATCACACCAGTTACATTAATCCAAACTGCATTTTATGTGACCTGATCACAATCTCGCTCGACATAAAAGGACGATGAGGTCTAAAATAATAAACATGGAAAACATGGAGGAAGACTGGCTCACAAGTGAAGTTTCCGGAACACATCTAGAAGTAACAAATTTTTAACTTGAAGGTCACAATAACTATCTAGAGGAGAAGAAACTCTACCACAAATCTGCCATAGCTATATACAAATGCATAGTCGTAGTTTAAGTATAACGTACTAAAACAACACAACGTTACAATCTATACATTTAATAAAAATGAAGTGTTGTGTGTAACTGTGTGAACTGTCAAAATAATAAATTTTTAATGATTGGATGTGAATGTATATTCGCTGCTGACATCAAAAATGTAATTTAAAAAATGTGTCTGTCTGTTTGTTCCGGGTAATCTCCGAAATGACTGAACCGATTTTAACGTGAATTTCACTGGCAGATATCTTAAATTACAGCGCGTGCAATAGGCTACATTCTTTGATACACACAAATAAATACACATAAATAAAAACACTAATTTACAATTTATTAACAAATGAATATTAGTGTATTAAAAGCTGAGGTCTAAACTGAGTAAATATGTACTAACATATAGCAAGCGGAAGTAACTGTAGCCATGATGAAAGTAACCAAATACAAAAAGCATACAGTTACTGGCTCTCTTCGATCAACAATAACTAGATAAAGGGTCACGTACAAAAACGAAGCTAAAAGCTGTCCGCGTAAATATATACTTATGTGTAGCTATTTGTTTACTAAGAAAGGGAGAAAAAAAGTTTTAAAACAGTTTTAAGTTCAACCTAATTACAACCATGACACCTAGTAATAAAGTCACAAATGTTCAAAATATTATCTAATACTTACGATAAAACGAGATCGATTAATCCCGTCACTTACAAATGAAAAGACAACATAAACAACATTTAGTGAGAATTCAACCTTAACACATAATGAATAAAGTACTTTTTCCCGTTATTGTGCGAGTTTGTGCGTGGTTGGCGAGCCTTGGCCAAACATTTGTACCACAGGTTTAAAATCGGTAATTTTGTTCAAAATTTGATATTATTTGTTAGTTTAAAGCTTAAAATATAACTTATTCAACAGTGAAAGTAAAATACTCCGGCCATTAAATTGCTTTTTCGGGTATTATTTTTGCATCTTTTGAATACACTGCGGCATGTGAAACGTGCTTACATTGGCTGTGTTTCAAACAAACTAAACAAAATAAAAGCTTACATTTCAAGTGAGCTGTTATTTACCGAGACGTATTTTTTGCGCCGACCCGATATCTAGTTATTGTTGATTGAAGCTGGCTCTATATTTAACACCGGTGATATAACAGTGCAAAAATATCACGTCGCTGTGATATAAATATTTAACAATAACTATTTCACACTAGTCAACTGTCAATAACGTCATTACGCAAATTATTAATATATTTTAGATTATAAATAAAAACAAAAAGTGAGTGGACCAATAAAATACATAATATTTTTAGAAATGCCTCGTGACCGTGAGAAAAATAGACACCGTGACAGGAGAAGCACTTCAAGAAGTTCCGAATCGTCATATGAACGGAAAAGGACCAAAAGCAAACACAGAAGACGCTCACGGTCCAGAGATCGTTCAGAGTCCCACCATAAAAGAAAACGTTTGACTTCTCGCTCGAGATACAAACGACGTAGTTATTCCAGAAGCTTATCTCGAGATCGATATGACGGGAGGTCTAAAAGGAGATCTTCCTCCCGCTCTCGATCCAAGAGAGATCGTTCCCGTTCAAGATCTAGTTCTCGAAGCAGATCCAAATACAATAAGAGTAGTCATAAATCTTCGAGACGGTCGCATTCTCGTAGTCGCTCCAGTTCTTCTGATATAGGTAACATTATCAGATAACATTTTTCTGATTCACCTAATATATTATGTTCTTTAAATTATGGTTGTAGTATTTACATAATTTCTTTGCAGATAAAATTGCTCGCACATCATTTGTTCGATTGTCTATTGAGCCCAGTATAAAAGATTTTGCAGGTTTTAGGAGTGAGCTTAATTTTTCTTTTCTCAATACCCTTTGCATTTATTGGCAGTCACATAAATATTGAATTAGAAAAGATTTGTAGAGATTACCTAGTAAGGTCAATGTTATATTGTAGGTATTTTGTTTAATCATAATAAATTAATTAAATAAGGGAATTAATAATGAATGAACTTACCTGGCCAGAGCTGAATAATAGTTTAATTAAGACACTTAAAACTATTTTTTCAACAGCGTGATGCTATTGCGATGACGGCTGACTACTCGACTAAATTTGAAATGCCGGTTACTTTCTTTGTATTATAAATTATGCGATCTCTGTCAATTTATTGGATCTAAAACAGCTTTACGATTTTGTACATTAAGGTGCCACCTTCGTAGCTATTCAGAATTCGTTGTATTTCTTATTATACGGTCTTACCCCACTGACGGTTTTGCTGTCGAGTAAAGAAGAGATGGTTATCAGAGTTAAACTCTGGGTATAGATAAACAAATAGATATATTTTTTGATATATTTTTTGTAACTCGCTAAGTATATAGTAATAAGGGGAGATACCAATTATTATAACTTCTTCAAAGGTGTAAAAACTTGAAAATATTTTTATTTATAAAACATGCAATTGACCACATTCTCACTGATAATAATTGAAGTGGTAAACACATTAAACATAGCTGTTCACAAGCATAACTGCCAGAAGACACCTATAGGAGTGAAGCGATACAACTTGAGGGTGGTAACTAGGTAGTCTACTACCATGCTATAGTTTCATCATATTTTCCTTCACCGAAACTTTTAGCTGGTTCAAACTAGCCATCATTGCCTCAAAATGTGTCTTATTGTATAAACATTCTTAATTAGCTGTAAATAATTTGTACAGAGAGGAGTACACGCTCAAAGCAATTGAATCTTGATGATATAGACAGTAAAGTGGAGAAAGCTATAAAAGCAGCCCAAGCAGCTGGTTTGACTATGACCAAAATACCAACTTATGAATACAAAGAGGTTGAAGTGAAGGAGGATATGCCAACAATACATGATCGGAACTTATTAGCAGAGATAAACAGTGATAGTTTTGTCCAAAAACCGTTCATCCCTTCTAAGAATAAGAAGCAATCACAGAATATAGTGATCGATTTGAATGCTGAGACTATCAAAGTACCAGAATCTGATATTAAGGTACAAAAGGACGATTGTATAATCAACTTTGATGTAAGTATATATTGTGATTGTATCTATTTGTCAAATGTGTCCATACGTGATTGATGGTGATATTTGGAAATGACACCTCTATCTATGCATCCACTAAAAACGATTACTTTAATATATTATTTTTAATATATATAACTAGTATATAAATATATAATAAAATAAATCTTGACAAATTATATACCTACACCCTCCATGTGAATCAGTTTATATGCTGGTGAAAGCCGCTTCAGTGGTTTTTGAGTTTATTGTCAACAGACAGACATCACAGAGCACTTAATAATATATAGTGATACTATGTATGTTAAAACAATTGAAAACTTGTTGTTGAAAAAAAATTCTGAACCGGTGTTCGTTTTTTGATATTCATAAGTACCAAGTCAATGTGTACATAATTTACAGTAATATTGGTATCAGCACTGGTTACAAACCATATCACATATATCACAATTTATTATAATGAGTACTAAAAGTGTGAGGTTTGTGATAATAAGGAGTGAATTGTGTTTTAAATAAAAATGCATGTTTTGAATTACTGAAATCATAATTATACTAGCTGTAACCAGCGCCTCCGCATGCGATTTCTTTTTAAATGTATTAAAGATTAAAGAAATGTAGAATTGTAAGTAGGTGTGTACATTACAGAATTGCTTTTTCAAAAATATTTGTAACTACGATACGCACGCCATCTACATCTGCTGTAATTTATCTACTGTACACTAAATATGTGAATATGAATAGTATATCGAATGGGATGGGATTTATGATAAGTAACATACCTGGAATTTTAACCTACTATATACCACCCTCAGTGCTTACTAACACTATATAAGAAAGTAATGAAAATTATACATTATCGAATAATATGTGTTAAATTGTTTATTATATAAAGTCAAAACTACAGAACGGATTTTCAAGCGTTTTCACCAGTAGGTAGAACGGTTCATGGGGAACGTTTAGGTATAATTTGTGAAGGTCTTCTTTTTATTATCAGGGCAGGACGACGTCTGCCGAGCCCGTTAGCTTAAAATAAAATAGCTCATTAGTTAGTTAGGTACCAGTGAAAGTCTAGTGAAAACAGTTCAAGCATTTTGGATATGCTACTGCGGCCGAAGGCAAATAAAAAACCTAAATCACTTTTTATGAGGTCTGATCTTCCAGTGAATAAGTCAACTGCTATAATTTCGGCTATCTGCCAGCCAGTGAAACTCCCGTTAAAATAGGTCCAGCCGTTTTGAAGATGACTGGGAACAAACAAAGAAACAGACAAAATATAATAATATATAAATATTGATGGAATAAAAAAAAATTTTTTTTTGTTATTTGTAGCTATATTCATTCCCCAAAAAGTTATAGTATTTATTTTTACATACACACACTTATTCTTATAATACTTAGTAGATTTCAAATAAAAAATTGGAAACAAAACTAAAATAGAATAAACTTTTTGAATAGGAACACAAAATAATCTTTAAATGTTTGTGATAGAAACTTACCACATTACCATGGCAATGTATATAATACTAATGCTACCACGCAGCGAAAGCAATCAAAACGAAAAAGATGCCCAATTTTGAAACATTCTTCATTGGCGCTCCACTCCTATTGATCTGAGCGTGATGATATACAGCCTAAAGCCTTCCTCGGTAAATGAGCTATCTAATACCAAAAGATTTGAAGAAATCGGACAAGTAGTTCCTGAGATTAGCGCGTTCAACCAAAGAAACAAACTCTTCATCTTTATATATTAGTATAGACTTTAAACTGTGGTTTTAATCATTTCTTTGTATTAGTGTAACTTTATGAATGTAACCATTTGAAAATGAGATTTTCCCTAGTATTTTATTTGCATTATAGAGCAGTCCTCTCAGGTAGCCTTCAAAAGGACAAGCAAACCAAGTGTTATATTTAGGTACTCTTATTAAGTACATAGAGTATATTGTTAAATAATATACCATTCACACAAAGTAGTGGGTATAAGCTATTTAGGTATACACGTTATGCATTGATTATAATAATCACCAATTATGCTTTTATTTCCAGGAAATACCAAGTGAGCAGGATTTGAATGAAATGTGGATAAAAAAGCTTTACCAATATAGAAAGAAAATGTTAAGAGGAGACATTTAAGATATAAAATTTACTATGATAAGTTTTAAATGTAATAAATATAGCTTTAATACCAAATGGCCAGTCTCATTATTATATATGAATTCGTAATTTTTTTGCTCTAAGTATAATATTATCAATAACATTTTATTATAATACCAGCCTCTGCCCGCAACTTCGTTCATGTGGAATAGTTACTTTGGGCTAACGCTAACATGCATCGGAAGCTCTCAAGAGGAAAATAAAACCTGATTTTGAAACAGTCTTCATTGCTTCTCCGCTCCTATTGGCCTTAGCGTGATGATATATAGCCTATGACCTTCCTTGATAAATAAGCTATATAACACTGAAATAATTTTTGAAATCGGACTAGTAGTTCATGCGATAACCCCCTACAACGTCACAAACTTACAAACTTTACCTATTTATAATATTAGTATAGATTAAAAACAAGTTTTAAAATTCTTATCTTTCAAAGGCATATTTACAATAAAACAATTACAGACTTAGAGTACATTTATTGAACACAAAGACGCAACTGTTAACCCACAATTTCAAATTAGCTGTAACTACATTGTCTATATATTTACATTATGGCTAGAAAATCAACCTAGATATGGAAGCCTTCACATGTTATGACGTTCTCGTTGTATACGAGTGCTGTACGTCCGCGAAACCAAGTTCCACGCATCCATATATCTATCCATGCACATAGATATACACTTCTGTTCTGAACTGTCTAATGCGGTGCCTGGTTTACTGATGCATTTCTTAAAACATTTCTCAGACATTTTTGTGAGGAGTTCTTGTGCATTTGCTATTGCGATCTGTTGCTTCACTTGGTCCATTAACTCTTCTTTCTGTGCTCCGCTTAGCGATCCGGTAGATAAGGTGTCCATTATCAATATTCCTCTGTATAATTAATTATAGGATAAATTTCTTGAGAAAGTTATGAAGATAACCTCAAAATTTAGACTTTTAAATGACATTGACATATGTAAATATCAAATTCAAGAAACAAACTTTGTCTCTGAATATTTATTTTTTCGTTAAATTAGATACCTATTGTAATAAAATGAATAGTATACCAAAACATTAAATTTTATTTTACCCGTTTTATTGTTAAATGTATCTTTCTAATTAGTTGAACCAATAATTTCATTTTTGTAAAAGGAAACCTTTGATGAAAGTTATTCAGAGCTAGAAGCTTGATGAATATTTAAATAATCTGTTTTAGCAATACATTTCTCAGTATATAGTGTCTTATCTACGAATACATTAATGACATTTTGTAGGTTATATGTTATTTATTAACATACTTTAGAAATCGCAGGCTGTAATAAAACACCCTCTTAACCGCACTTTAAAAAAATATTTCGTACTATTCTTTCATTATTGTGTGTATTCATAAAAAACTTAAATTATTGTGAAATTTTCTATTTCTTTTCTTAACAACATAAGAAACAGGGAGAAAAGAAAAAGTATTAGAGAGATTCACTGTTTATTTTTGTAATAATTATAAGTTTAACTTTTTATTTTATATCGTCTTATACCAAAAATTTGACAGTTGTAATTATTTATGGAAATTATCCCTACTAAAAAGTCTATATCCAGTTATAATTGTACAGTTTCTCTCACTAGAGACGATAATTCAAATTGCAAAAAATAAATATACAAAATTATATATTGCAATAAATGGAAGTGCTACAACGCGTGTTAACGTACAACACTGGTGTCGTCAAAAGAAACAAAACTAATGGAACATCACTCATATATCAGAAGTAATAGTCTAATCTAGTACAAATTAAGTTTACTAATACCTACACCTACATTAAGCACTCTTGTTGAACACAAGTCTTTTATTTTGCGAACAATGAGTATAAGACAATTTTCATTCACGCCTTATACAACAACAGCGATATACAATAGTCTGGTGAAGGTATTAAGGCCTTGCTAGGCCAATAACGTAGTCAGTTTGCAAAAAAAAAACAACGATATACCTGTTTGATATAAACGTTAAAGATCGGTAGTACAATTTTTGCCAACAGGATGTTAATTAACAATTCTTTTTCTAAGGATTGATTCGTTTAAATTTATAATAACTTGGAATTGATCGCCATTTCATAAATGTCACCAAAACGTCCGTAAATCTTCTTGTCCTCGTTGTCAGGATCATCAAGATTTCTTGAATAATAATAAGACTATCCTCGAAATTTGCTATGACAAAAATAAGTCTTGCTGATTAGAATCCATTTCTACTTAAGAGCCTGTCCAGATGAGGCGTTTTACGCGTAAGTCGACTCGCGCATGGACACTCACGCGTACCCGAGATATAGAGCTACATATATCCCGTCTAGATGGTGCGGCGCGTTTCCTAACTCGCGCGTAAAATGCGTGCAATGAGCGAGACTCTCGACTCGCGCGTCGTACGCGCGAGCGCCGCGCGCCTCGAGATACTCAGGCCCCATTGCTGCGTCCAGTACTACGCGCGAGTCAGTGGCGAGTCGACATAGTCGTCAGTCGTCTATCCGTACGACGTATGCGACGTTTCCTAGGGTAGAAACGCGCGTAAAACGCGGTATCTGGACGCAATATATTTTGAAGCACGCGAGTCTACTCGCGCGCAAATCGCCTCATCTGGACAGGCTCTTAAGGTCTACCAACAAATTTTTGACGTTTGATGCTTACAAGCGATAGTTTGCTCCCTGTGTATAAATTTCTTGTACTGTATATTCCTCGTTGATACTTTTTTTCTCACGTACTTAAGTCGCGTCGTCATTAAAATTACAATAACTTTTGATAGAGTGAACGGATGTTAATGAAACTAAAACTAAATGTTACTTGAGTAAATGCTTTATGATTTTCTTGGTGAGGTTTTATCGTGCCTTTAGCAGAGATGCTCGTTCAAACAAACAGATAGACAGACAGAACATTTCTAAAGATGATTGAAATGTATTTTATTACTTATCCCAAGACACCTGTAAACAATTTTTTTCACAAAAATCTAAAAAGCACAGATACGTTAGATTTACATTCTTACTATGTGTCTATGATATGATTATTGTACAAACCTAACTTAAGTATTCAACAATTACTTTGTACAAACCTAACTTAAGTATTCAACAATTACTTAGAGTTTTTGGCGGGATTTTGGTCTGTCATGTAGTGGATTTTATATTTTATTCATGATCTTGTGTTACTTGACTCTATATCGTGTAAAATTGGTGGTATTTTATGTAATATAGTTTGTTTATTGTGTATAAGTGAAGTGAATGGAAAATAATACCACGGACCATGAATTCTGAGATGCCACAAAAACTCCATGGAAAGTTCTAACAAGATGGCCACCAACTTGTTAGTTCGTTGTAATTATATCAAGAAACTTGTAATATCGATACTCACTTGACAATGGCAGTAATCGTCTACTAGAAGACTGGTTGCCAAAAATAAAATAGAAGAAGAACTTGTAATACTATTAACTACTCGACAATGGCAGTAATAATCTAAAAGATTGGTTGCCAAAAAAAAAACTACTTAAGAACAGTATTATAGACGTCGTCCAAAAATTTTTAGAGGCTGTAGAGCCACGCTGAATTTATTACTGGTTTCAGCATGAATGGGTCGGTTCGCTCGGGGTACTACCACCCTCTCGCAGAAAACCGACTCGAAATGACAATGCTTCCATTGTTGCGTTTCGTTCGGTCAGTGAGATCGCCGGATAGCCCATCGCCCCTTCCCGTCCCTCTTTCCCACTCCCGCTCCCTCAAAAACAGGATGGCAACGCACTTGCAACTCTTCTGGTGTTGTACGTGTTTATGGACGGTGGTGATCACTTAACATCATGTGACCCAACTGTTCGTTTGCCTCCTATGATATAAAAAAAATGTCGGGGTACCTGTTGAATTTGCTGAAATCTGAATTTTAGGTTTTTTATGGTGGCTTGATGGCAACGAAGTATTTTCTATTTTTAGTTGATATCAATAATATGAAAACGATATATACAGCTCTAATGGATTAGCGCATAAATTATTACTTGACTAACGAGATACTGCCAATTTAAAATATAGTATTTCATGATTACTTCAAAGTTCTTTATTGATAATGTGGTTCCATACCTTCCTTTAATTTTTTTATATATGATTTATTTTAAACTAATAGATAAATTATACTCATTGATGGCGTATAACACCTCTATTTGGCATATTTTTATTTCCACTGTCAGTTAACATTCCATAATTGGACAATAACCCATTACAAAACGGTTTATTTGGTTTATGAATAAATAATATATACAACCGCTGTATCATAGTGTTAAAACAAGAAGACAAGTACCAATTGAGCGCGAAATTGGGGTACTATATTAAATCATGGATGGCGCGCCACATATACAGTTCTCGTCAATCTTTTTGACCACTATGAATATAACAGTTATTTTAAGCTTGCTCTTCCTTCCTTTTGGGGCGTGTATAGTTTGAGGAGAAATTACAAATTTCGTAGACAATAGGTTTATGTATAATAAAAATGTTAATATCTTAGAAATATTATATCTAAAAATATTAACATGCCACCTCAAATGAGAAGAGGCAATTTGGAGCTTGGCTGTAAGCCTGTACATTTGAATTAAGTTACAGTGCAGCAGTGTTGTTATGATATATGATAAGGGACTAGACTAGAGGATATCTAAACATCATAGCAGTGAAGTTTCTGAAGTACAATTACTACATGGGAATCCCAGTTATTCTTATATTTGTTTGACAGATGGACGAAAGACGACGGTATGTAACAAGCAATTGGCACCTTGTCCTAGGGAAAATTATCTAGGTGATATCTAACCTAAACCTTATTCAGAGCTTCAAGTTAATCAAGAAGCGGAGTGTGGAACTGATCAAAATGAGCTGGAGTTACCAATTCGTCGCTCAACAAGAGAAAGAAAAATGCCAAGCTGTCTACAAGATTATGTTTCACAGTAACGTGAAATTAAGAACACCTAGGGGTGAATGTTATGTACTATGGTCAATTGTCATTTACAACTACTTGTCTTTTGTCATAATTTTATTTAATATGTAACTATTCTAAATTCTTGCTGAATAGAGCCAAGATATAATTGGTATTTTTGTATTCTAACAATATCTTTGGCATAATAATTATCATAAAGAAATAAGAAGTGATTATCAGTTATTGAAAGAGTTAAGAGTTTATTGCAGTTTTGAAGTATACAGTTTATATAAAAATATTGAGCCACTCTTTCATGTACAATTAAAAGTACTTTTTGATGATGTATCAACACTTGCAACACTAACACATAATTGTCATTTGAGTACCTATTGTAAACAAAAACATCAAAAGTCTGTACAAATTACAACTCAGTCTGCATAGGTTATATTGTTTTGAAACTCAAATGGATGCGAACATAGCTGATACGTTGTCTCATGACGAACTTCTTGAAATAACACAATCAACGCTTTGTACACTTTTAACTTGCGATTCCTTACTTAATGATTTGCCTTCAGACATAATCCTTGAGGAAGTTTTATCACAAGTCAGTTGTCTGCTCTCACTTCTATATGCCTAATAGGAATTTTCTCTAATTTATTTATTTGTACTGCTTATCTGTAAGTCATCTATAGGTACGACTACCTCACCGAGGCACTATATAGCCGATTACAGCAATACTTTAGAAACGTTGCTGGTTCTCCAAAACCTAACGTGCGTAAATAAAGCGATATGCGTAACATCTCATAGTAACAAATTTTCATCTTTAAAGAGGCACCGAGCTTTATCTCTGATCTTTATCATGTTTCAGACTTAGTAAAACCAGTAATAGTTTCTTAGGTAATAGTGTTAGTTTTACAATAAAGGCCCAAAACATATTACCGATTTGCCGGATTGTAAATTTAAGCACCATGTCAAGCAGGTTCTAGTGTCGAAAGGCTATTATAGAGTGGATCAATATGTGAACGATGGTGACGTCTGGAATTGACTCCTCTCTGTGTATCCACTAAAAACGTTATTATAACTTATAATGTATTCGAAATATATATACATGTTTAAAAGATGTACCCTATGGAATTTCTTGCTGGTTCTTCTCGATGACTGGGCTGTTTTCCGAACCAGTGGTAGTTTTGACATTCATAAGCACCTTATTAGCGCCTAAACTGAGTAAAGTATTTTTGATTTGATTTAACTAACTTTACGTTCATGTTGAATTTGAAGAGTGTCGAGTATATCAGTGTCAAACATACTACCAGATACCATCTCTTATTCCGAACATAAATAAAATGTCTTTGAAGCAATGGTGGCTAAATTGATAGTGTGTCAGGACATCATGTTAATTGACATAGGTTTTTATTGTTTCAACTGCTTTCCAGCATTCGGTGAAGGAAAACATTGTGATGAAACCATTATGCTAATGATGCTATATGATGGTAAGTTTTTCTAAGCCCATGTGGCTAGGTATCACTCTCAAGATGAAAATTTGTCACCAAGCACCAGTTGGTGTGTTCCGGCAGCTGCACTAGAAAGCCAGTCTCGCTCTAGGGTTAGCATGTTTACCAATTAGACCACATCTGGTCTATCTGGTCACATCTCATCATCTGACTGCAGATGATATTGTGGTTAAACATTCAAACCTGTAAAGTATTAAAAAAAAATGAATTATGTTATAGAATTAATAATTGATTTCAGATAGCTGTAGAACACGGCCAAGCTATTACAGTTTTTATTTTTAGAGAGACAGAACCTACATTGAAAGTCATAGTAAGTATGCAGAAAAAAATGTATTATTGTTTTGTCTATTATGAGATTTCAGTTTGCTATAAAATGGAACTAAATTTTTTTGTATTGTTTGTGAAAAACTATACACTTAATTTTTATGGTATATATATTAGTCGAAACGGAATAATATGCTTAATAAATCAAAACCAAATGCAATATAACAAAAAACGTTATAAAACTAAATACTAAGGTGAAATTAAGTCAGTTCTCGAAAAAGGTGATAGTTTTGTAACACATGACAATGGACATGGGTTATGGGTATTACCAGATATTTTTACCTTGATGAACTTAACTCACTTCTTCAATAAGAAAAAGAAGCATAGTTGAAAATTATATTAATAAATATAAACAATGTATTGCTTCTTCTCAGGAGTGTCATATTTTTTAAAGCATAAATGTATGATGTATTTTTAAATCACATAAATGTTGCTCAATTATTGAAACTCCCGATGAAGACTCCACTACTATTGGGTGACAGGAAGAAACTTACACTGCTAGCGAAAATAAAAGCTCTGGGATATTACAATTTTTATTCCGAATTTATGGACAAATATTACTCTGTCATTGCAATCTATAAGTAATGAAGTGGTTGCTTCATATTTATGAAAACATCATTTGTCCATATATAAATTTTGAACTATAATTAAAAGGAATGATAGCAATTATGTCCTTCAGAAATTGTATGCATTTGTTAAATTAGAAATTATACAGCAATTGAAAAATTACTGTATATATATCTGTTCTTAGAAGTTTTGGAGCTTTGTGAGACTTCACCTTAAATTAATATAACATAATTTTCCTTAATAATGAAATCAATTCTTGTTTTCAGGTGCCACAAAATGCATCAGTAAGGGACCTCAAGAATGCAATAACCAGACATTTCCAAATCTATCAAAAGAGAACAGGCAACAAAGTGAAAATATCTTGGAAATATATTTGGAAGACGTATAATTTACATTATGACAGTACTGTGTTAGATGATGATGAACACAGTATACAAGAGTATGGGGTTACTAACAAAGTCACTTTAACGTTTAAAAAGAAAAGACGTAAATGATTATGTATGTTTTATTTTAATTATACGTATGTAATTAATATTACAATATTTATTGTAAATATACTTCTAGGGTACATGTATAAGAGTTAAATGGAAATTATATGCTTTTCATGCGATTTATACGGTACACAATAGTGCACAATAAGTTTTTATAGTGAAATAAATCCATATCTTTTGGAATAAATCTAATAGGTGCGCATCTAAAACCTTTAACATTCATCAGTCACACTCTTAAAAAATATATTAAAGACAGTTTGAAACTGTCACATATCAAGTGAAGAGCAAACCTAATTGCAAAATTAACATAATAACATATTAGATACCAAGCAACTATATTGCATAATTAATACTAAATAAATGAAAATTAATAGTTAAAGACATCCATAGTTAGTCTTTACAACATATAATACACATATGGGTATCAGATTTTAATATGTATGCACATACATCTGTCATAATTATTGAAATTACAAAATTAACCATTTTTATTCACTTTTATAACCCTTTAATTCTACATAATAGCAGTTACATTTAAAAAGTGCCCTGATAAATTCATGTTTTATTAGTAACTGACATGTGTTCTTCTTTCTTATTCATGACTAAAGTTGTTCAAAGTCGGGTTGTGGTGTAGGCTCTTGAGGCAGAGGTTCAAAGTCTCCGAGGCTGTAATGAGGTTCTTCATGTCTCGGTGTTGCTAATGGCCTATCATATTCATCTTTCAAAAGTTCTGTATCATGCTGTAAAATAAATTTTACAATAATATAAAACAACAGTTTTCATTATAATCTGCAATCAATAAAATTACTATAATAAGATGTCAAGGACGAAAATTTTATAGGTTGAGTGTTCCCTCCACCGAAGATAACTTCATCTTCGATTGAAGTATGAGAGAAAAGTAGATAGTAAATAGATTTAATACATTCAGACTGACTTTATGACTTCACTGTTTTTGTACATCAGGTTCCACGCGGACGAAGTCGCGGGCACAGCTAGTCCCTAAATAATAGTGGATTTCAGAATTAGTAATGTACCATGGCCCATTAGCTATGTTTCGTAAGATGGAACATGACAAACTTTTGTCATGTCAGGAACCCCAACTCTTAAGTTACTACTCGATATGTCATTGAGCCATTAATAAAAAAAGAACATATTTTTAAAGTAAATTTACCTGATCACTCTGTAAAACCGATGGAGGCGCCAAATCATCGAGAGACAACTGCGTGTTCAGAACAGACGGTGGAGCGTAGTCCGAAATTGCTGGAATGTTCTCAACAGGCTGAAAGATATATAATTTATTTTAAGAAGATTTTAGATTTATTAAGATGAATTCCTGATACTGGCCAGGGTTAGAAATTGATTCTAAGTTGAACATCTGTCATCGTGCGTCAATGTATGTGGATATTGAATTTTCATTTAACCTGTGACCTTAATTTGGAATATTATATACGTGAATCTGTGAATCTGCGTGTGATTTCAAATTATGATCATTTGTTACTAACTCATTATTTAACATCCAGTCTATGAGAAATACTATGTACAAATAATTAGATAAATTAAAGGAAATACAGTCTCTATAGGTTTAATTACGTCAGAAGTACTGAACGTATCGGCATAAAACTATGACCATTCTATATGGAATCTTTCTTAATTTAATGTCGTAATTTTTTTTTGGTTTCATTGAACCTTGGCCATTTTTTAATGTCCAACAAAACGATCAAGAATCACCTAGTACCACGATAAAAATAGTAAACTCACAGCATCTTGGGCGTTTGATTCCTCAGTTGATTTGGCGTTGATTAATTCTTCAGCAGCTCGCACCGTGTTAGAGCGCGCCTCTTCCTCGGTGCTGTACGCGGTCTTGTGTTCGCAACCCAACAAATGGGTCAACATATCAGTGCCTGCACATACAACATATTATATCTTTTATATTCCCACTACAAATACAAAGTAGATTTGTGGGTAACATAAACTCTGTTGGTAAAATAACAAGCATAGCTATTTACGGTAATAACATCATAACTGGGGATATCTAGTTAACAAAATTATGTTACCTGTGTGTTATTTTATTTCATCTAAACTTTTTTTTTCTCGAACTGACTATGCTATTGACCTAGCAAGGTCTTAACAGCTTCACCGGACTACCATGTAAACTACTGAACCGATTTTGATACGTATTTCACTATAATTCTGTGTGTGTATATTATATTTATAAAGTAGAGAAAAATCGACGTATTCTAATGAAGTCGTAAAAGAGTTTTCGAGCATTTACTTTGATAACACTGGCTAAACCTTACAAGGTATATGTATAGAAATGATTACATATTACAGAATTGTACAGGTGAAAATGTCAATAGAAAAGTTTACGATGGTATATGTCATTTCATTAGGATGGAAAATAATAATCATTTTTACTTTTTACATATCAAAAGTAATTAGTTATTACAAATTAAGTTAATATAAATCAAAATTGTTCTATACAAAATATAATTTCAGTGAATATCATAGATTCAAAATTACGGGCAACAAAGAACAAGTTATTCGCGTGGAGATTTTTACATAGCTTCTATGACTTAGACGAAATGTAAATTTTTGAAGTTGTTGATTTATCAATGAAGTGTCAAATTGTGATTGGCAAATATCAAAGCGCCAAAAATGAATCTATATCGCTGAGACAATTATCAGGACACCTCTTTACCTCTCATCTATGCGCAGCCAGAAAGGGTCGCTAGTCATTTATAAAAAAAAAGAAAGAAGAAACTTGTAATACAATGAAAGATAAACTATTTAAAATCACGAAACAAAAATATCAACAAACGAAATACAAAAAGAGTGGAGATTTACATAGTCTATTTAAATTTTATCTCAGTTAGTGCACAGCTGGTGTGGAATGAGTTCAATATTAGTGCAATAAGAGCATTTCGAGTTCATAGAGTACAGCGCCGATGCAAAGTAAGTGCTTTACGGGTGTAAACTAAGATAAAAGCAATCAGTCCCAGCTTATTTATTATAGGTATAAGTGAGTAAGTAGATATGATATAGATATATAACAATAAAAGGACTTATTTATGAAATGCATAAACTGATTTAACAAGACTTTTATTGCATTTTCAAAATATTGGGCTATAAATCAAATATAACTGTGATTGTTTAAAAAGGTTAAGTGAAAGTGACAAAAACCTAAATTAAAAAATAAAACCAGATGAAAACCATAGTACCTATAAGAGAACATAAGTTCCCACGTGAATGCAGTAGCCGAGACTTAGTATTTTACATGTAAAATATCGGGTATTTATACATAATTATTGTGAATTAAAAACTTTTTTCTGATGGTAGGCATTTAATTGATTTTTTTTTGGAAAATTATTCGATTTATGCCCTTTTTCACCAACGTTCCCTAAATTTAAGAGACACTCGGGGTATTAAAATCACGTTTTAAATCTTAACTTAATAATTGGAAAATGGGAATGATAACGAGAAATCAATAATAGACAAAATACTCAACTAGAAATTGTAATTTCAATCGGCGTATTAAAGTAGGGAATACATTATAAATGCAATAATTCAAATGATACACATATTAAGCTTGACTGCTGCCGAGCGCCTTTCACTTTACCCCTATTCCGCGGCCGCGCGCCGGCTGTAACGCGACATGCGATAGATGGACGAAAATATTTAAGACGATCGAAAAAAACTCGTTTCATTTAATAATAGAGTATATACGTGAGGTTTCATCAGTATGTATACAAAAAAACATAGATATATAACTCTGAGGTGCCTCATCGGCAGCGTCCCAAACCTAGGTTTGTTCCTCTGGATATACCTTTTCCAGCTTGCAACTAATGCAATACGTGACACTGCATTCACTGGTTCAATTTCATTGACAAATTCATAATACGCATTCTTGCAGCATATATGTGTCGCACTATAATCATTTATGGGCCAACCCTATATATTTCAGTTGAAAATGCACTCAGTCGTGTTTTATAATTACTTAAATTTGTCGCAGTGTACCAATTTAAAGTCTTACGGTGTTTCAATTTCAATAAAAGTCCCGAAGAAAACATAAATAGTTAGCGTAGCTCGTATAATGAATTTAGTTCGATTTCGCGTTATCGTATTCATAGTAACAGCTCAATCCGACGGTCAGCTATTATGCCGGCCTTGAGCTTGTTGTCATTACGCTGAGAGTCCTAAGTGTTCGCCTGGTGAAGGTATGAAGGGCCATTTCTTATTTATAAATAGTTGTAAGTTTTAAAACTGATGTTTGTAATAAAAAAAATTAAGGGTGCTATTCCACTCGTTATATATTCACGTGAAGATCTTAAAATCCACATATTAAAGACCGACTCTCATCAATTTTGATTGCTTTTCTTACATTACAGGCACTACTGGTAAATATTCCTAATAGTCATCTGGAACTAGCTTAGAATTTAGGTCTATAGATCAGTCAGTTATAATAATGACGATTTTTGGACGTTAATATTTAAATAAATGTTTGATGTGTGTTTATAAAATTTGGAGGATATATATATCGCGCAAGTCTCAATACACGGACCGAATTTGACATATTTATGCGAAATAGTTTTGAGATATGAAAGCGTGAAAAGTGGATCCAAATGGTTCGTGTAATATCGGTATCGGTGGCGCGCGCTCGCCATAACTTGGCTTGACACGCTACCGCGTATCTAGATACACCAAAACTGCTATGTCTGATAGACAAGGCAGGAAAGGCATTGGAAGACAAACAAATTGCCCGATGTGCATTTCTAGACATTGAGGGCGCTTTTGATAACACACCGATAAAAACATTGATACAGGGGGCTTGTAATCAAAAAAGTAGATATTAGGTGAATCGAAGCAATGCTCTCAAATCATATAGTCTAACTGACACTACATAGCACAAATCATGAGGTTGTGGACCTTGCTGATTGATCAGCTCCTGCATAAGATGGACGAACTGAGGATAGACGCCCAGGACTATGCCGATGACCTGATGATAATTGTCCAAAGTTTCTGTCAAAGTTATATCCCGTACCTTATGCAGAAAGCTTTACCTGCCAACTTGCAAACTCCCAAACGAATTTTTCTTCCACTTCCACTTTTTGTGTGAATGTCATTCACTGTAGCCTACACGAAACCGGATTCTAGGAAAGCACGTATTGCTCCCGGATGAGGAACAGATGCTCTCATCCAAAAAAGTCTTGCAGTTTTTAAATGCTATAGATGTAGGCAGGGAGCATTACTAATATGGGGCGATCACAATAGACGAGTACTGGTCGCAGTGATATCGGAGTAAGGCCTGCATAGTCCCGTTTCTAGAATAAGAATAGACGTACCGACGTGCGTGGAGTACCCGCAGACGCAGTGCGAGCGCGAGGGAGCGCGGCGCGGCGCGTCCTCCAGCGAGTGCGGGCCCGCGCAGTACCCGCCGTGGTGCAGCTGCGCGCGGTAGCACGACGTCACGTACGCGCACTTAGAGCACGACGTCTTCCCTCTGCACGCACAATTATATATTCACTCTTATAATATCATACACTAGCGGGCCCGGCTGAAGTTGTCCCGCCCTGATTACCCCCCCGCAGCCCCCTTGTGGGTAAAATTTCGTAAAATCCGTTCTTAGCTGACCTCTACTTGGCGAAAGGAATATTCCTACCATATTTCAAGTCGCTACACCTTATGGTTCCAAAGATATCGTGATGAGTCAATATATCGGTGGGAATCTCTTATATATATATATAGATTTGTAATCAACGATATTATAAGTAAAAAGGTGTTACTTATATGATATTTTGACAAAACAAATGGCACGATAACGCACACATACGTAAAGTAATATTGTAACGACATACTGTCTTAGATAAAATGTGGAAGTAAGATGGCATATTCTCAATATCGGTGGTGAAAAAGAAATAGTTGTTTTTTTCAATTGTAGCACGACAAAGAGACTCCACTTTGCCTGATGGTAAGCACAGTACAATCCAAAAACAATGGCGACAACCGAGAGACAAACTATATATCGCCGGTCGCCGCTGTCATGTCGGTCTGCGTAAGTGTTTCTTCACGTTAGTTTTATGTTGCTTAGATACAGGCGGATTGACGGGGCAGCCGTCAAAAATAAGCTAGTTAGCCAAGTTTTACCAAGACGCTGTCGAAGCGCTTATGATGTATCTCCAGCTTTTTAGTTACAATATCATTGCTTATAATACTCATAGCCGGAATTTTTGGCGAGGTCTCGGAATGTCATGTAGTAAACTGTACATATATTTTATTCATAATCTTGTGTTATTTACCTCTATATTTTGTAATATTGCTGGTGTTTTACATAATATAGTTTTGTTATTGTGCATAAGTGAAATGGATCGGAAATAATACCACGAAGCATGGATTCTGACTTGCCACAAAAACTCTCTGGAGAGATTTAATGAGACGGTCACCATATTGTTAGTTATTGAAATTATCGCAAGAAACTTGTAACATCATTACCTATTGGACAATGGCAGTAGTAATCTACTACAAGATTGGTTACCAAAAAAATAATACTTATAGCCCTTTAATACACATGGCTACATTGTATAATGACATATCACAAACAAATAAAATCATAGACATATTTGTTGATGCAATCGACCATTCAAGCAGCGCTTGCTTAAAAATATAATTTGATGTTGTACAAATTAATTTTTAATTCTGTCTGTATAGTTCCTAATTAGAATCAGTTTGTTTGTCGTCTCCTAAAGTCATGCATGCCTGTGATCGTAATTATTATTAATTATTACTGTAATTTTATGATGTAATTGACTATATGTGATTTTATCTATGTGTAATATTTATGTTGGTTTGTTAAATATCATCATCATCTTCTTACCCTTATCCCACCTAAGTAGGGTCGACACAACATGCTTTCCTTTTCCACTTTCGCCTATCAGATGTCATTTTAGTATTCACACCTTTTACACACTTGTCATTTTTCACACAATCCATCCATACCTTTTTCGGTCTTCCTCTACTCTTATGTCCATCGACCATCATACTCAAAGTTACATGTTCTTCATCTCTCCTTATGACATGCCCATACCATGCTAACCTATTACTCCTTAACTTCTCTGTCACTGGTGCTATTTTCAAACTTCCTCTTATATATTTATTCCTAATCTTATCCATTCTAGTTACACCACACATCCACCTTAACATTTGCATCTCTGCCACATGTAGTTTTCTCCCATCCGTCTCTCTCGTCGCCCAGCACTCAGATGCGTACAACATGACTGGTCTTATAATAGTTTTATACATCTTCCCCTTGACTTTCAAGGGCATTCGGCCACTCTTTCGCCATTTCATTCACCCTGCATTTATCCTATTCCTCACGTCCTTGTCTATGCAACCGTCGTTTTGCTATAGGAAAAAAACTGGATGGACTACCAAAGTCGCAAAATAATGTTCAGTTTTTAGTCTACTGATTTTCAAACCAACATTCTCCAGTTTTTCTCGCCATTTTACCAGCCTACTCTGGACCTCGGTAGAATCTTCGCCGACAAGAACAATACCATCAGCAAACAGCGTACACCATGGTGTCTCCTCCTGTGTGTCTGATGTTAACACATCCATAACAAGAAGGAATAAATAAGGGTTTAAAGCTGATCCCTGGTGCAAACCTACAGCCACATTTAAATTATCGGTAACTCCAGCTGCGGACCTAACGTGTGTTTTGGCTTGCCTGGACATACAATGAATAAGTTGTATGTACTTCCCAGGCACTCTTTTCTTTTTCAGAGCCCACCACAGAACATCTCGGGATACTCGATCATATGCCTTCTCCAGATCAGTTGTCGAAGTGCGAAAATGGCATCTGTTGTCGTATGTCCGGGCGTAAACCCAAACTGATTATGAGCCACTTCAGCCTCATCTCTTATTTGTCTCGCTATCACTCTTTCCCAAACTTTCATACCGTGTAACATGAGCTTTATTCCTCGATAATTGTTACAGTCCTGCACACCACCCTTATTCTTAAAAATAGGCACTATTACGCTAGTGCAACATTCATTTGGGATCGCGTCCTCTAGTAACATCTTATTAAAAAATAAAGTCAGTCACATCCATCCATCTACTTTTAATAACTTCCATACTTCAACCGGTATGCCACCTGGCTCAACGACTTTTCCGTTTTTCAAAACTTTCATAGCTTTTCTTACTTCGTCCTCACTTATTTCTTGTATAATGTCTAAATTTGATGGTACGGTCTCGTAACTCTCCGCTCCTGTCATTTTCTTCATTCATTAGTCTTTCAAAATATTTCTTCCAACGACTCATTATGTCCTCATCAGTCATCAAAACTTTTCCGCCATCGGCTTTTATACATTTAACGTGCATAATATCTCTTGTATTATTTTCTCTTACTTTTGCTAATCGATACAAATATTTTTGTATTTGTGAGCACTCTAGTGATTGGTACAAATCATCTTGTACTTTAGCTCTCGCAATAGCAACCTCTCTTTTTACATTTCTTCTACATACATTATTCTCTTAATTTCTTTAATTGTACTATCTTGCTCTTCAATACATTTCCATTCATTGAAAGCCGTTTCCTTTTTTTTCAAAGAATTTTGTACCTCTTCTTTCCACCACCAAGTATCCTTATCTATCTTTTCTCTTTCTTTCGTTTCACCAAAAACATCCCTTGTTTCGTTCTTTACACATGCTCCCATTTCATTCCAACATTAATTAACAGTTTTCGCTTCCATATTTTCCATTTCTATCATTTTATTAACAACTTTTGTTCTAAATTCTTTCGCATATTCATCTTTCTCTTTTAGATACCATTTAATTTTGGTTGGGGGCTCGACTGATTTCTGGCCAGTTTTAATTTTATTTTTAAATCTAACACTAATAGACGATGTTGTGAAGTTAATATCTCTCCAGGCAGAACCTTGCAGTCTTGCACTGTTTTAATATTACGTCTTCGTAAGAGAAAATAATCAATTTGGGTACTGTGATTACCACTATTGTATGTGATTAGCTGGTCTCTTTTTTGGAAAAAAGTATTAGCTCGAAAGGTCGAATAAGGAATAAGGAAAGGAATAAGGTCGAAAGCAACTGCAGCTTGAATGAGGTTTTTACCTTCTTTGTTTTTATTCCCAAAACCCCAGCCTCCGTGCACTCTCTCATAACCGCCACTCTCTCTTCCCACATGCCCATTAAAATCACCTCCGATATAGACACCCTCATTCTGTGAAATATCAATCATCATCCCATCAACTTCTTCCCGAAACTTATCTTTTACAGCCTCATTAGATCCAGCTTGCGGCGCATTCATACTTATTACATTGACCGTCATCTGTTCTATCAATAATTTCACCAATATTATTCTATCATTTACTCTTTTTACATCCGTCACACATTTCTTAAGCTCATTATCTAATACAATTCCTGCCCCATTTCTCTTACCGTTACTCCCACAGTAGTAGAATTTCTATCCTATAGCAATCTCTCTAGCTTTCGTCCCGTTCTATTTTGTCTCTTGCAAACAAGCCACATTTATGCGACTTCTTTGCAAGACATCCGCGAAGTCTCTTCCCTTTACAGACATTGTTCCCACATTCCAACTCGCAAATCTCAACCTTACATCCCGAATTCCTTTGTTACTTTGAGTCCTACCCTGAGAAAAAGATCCGCTTTTCATACTTGTGACATGTTGTGAAGTACGATTTGACTTAATTTTTACGATCGGTCGCCTGCCTGACATCAACCCTCCTTGGGATTAAGGCGTAATACCCTAAATACAAAATAAATAAATATAAAATATAAAAAGAAAATATTAAACTGGTTAGTTAAATATATAAAATAAATAAACTTTAGGGGACCACATATCATATCGCGTTCCACATGCGAAAAGGACACATATCGCCAAAAGTGCGCATTTTTTTTTAATGTCAATCACGTTGTAAACATTTTTTAAGTTTAAAATTACGATCAAAAAGAAAAAATCCAAGATCTTGCCTTTTTACTTTTGGTTGCGCCGCTTTATGTATATTTGAAAACTCCCGCATTATGGATTAAATCATGCCACTTTGAAGCCCGACCAATTAATTGCGATCAGGTGACGCCACCTTTCTAGCCTTGCCCAATCACCTTTTCCTGGCACATGCTAGTTCGGTATCGCGACGCCCGCGCCGCTAGTTTCGATTGCGGCCGCCAGTGTTCGACTGTTGCCGCCATTGTTAGTTCGACTGCTATCGTCGTGTAGTTTGCGCGCCGGACAGTATTGTTGTGTCCGCGCCGAGCCGCGCCGCATGCTAACATTTTGAGTTTTGCATGGTCGAGTGAGAAATAAACGCATCGCTACATACGTGCCGACATACATTATAAACAATAAGTGTTGTGTGAGAGAAGACTCGGTGGAGAGAAACGAGAATCACCTAGCCGGCTAGCCACGTGGAGACTGCATCGGCGCGAGGTATGTGCCAAGTTTCCTTCCTACCCTTGTCTCCCTAGTCGTAACTGATCGCAATAGTTGAATATCAAAAATAGCAACCCCGCATATACAGTCCACTTAAATTTAGCATAGAAATCCCTGCACTCGCACCCCACGGTGACGTCGACATCGCCGCGGCGTCACCAACTTTATTTTACACTACTTAAATGTAATAATACGCGAGACCGCTTGGTTAGTTATCACTGCTTGCAGTGGGCACAGAGTTTTATTCCGGCAGCTACACTTAAGAGCTGTTTAGCGTTTAGACTTAGCATTGTATTCGATTGTAATATGTATCTATTTTAATTTATATGATTTTAATAATATTGTGTTAATTTTCTCCACATTTTATTCATTCATACACATTCATTTCAATGATTCAAAATGTAATAATAATAATTAATGAGATTGATGAAGTATACTTACAGGAAATGTTTTTCACTGTCCAAGGGAGCGTCACACTCTCTGCAGACCATCCCTTCGGGCAGCACCAGCGTGATGGTATCATAGCTCTCGACGACGTTATGGTTCGCGCAGTCCTTCACCGGGGGACGCGCTTTATTCTGTCAAACAATAAGGTTTTTCATACATCTTTTACTTTTCTAAGTTATGCAATGTTATTAGTTAGTTACCGAGTATGTTTTTACACTTTGTCGATTCTAATATTTAACGTCATGTATTGTCAATGTGCCTTCAAAATGACGAATAAAACAAAAAAGAAAATTTCAGTGGAACTGTTGGAACACAACTGTTAGACCACAGATATTTAATTCGCAGGTGATAACTAGATAAGAGAGCTAAATTTTAATGAAAGAACCTATTACAATATATAAAAAAAAAACACTACCATCACGTACGATAAAATATATCATTTAAAATTTAATGCATAAAATAACCTGAACATATAGGGGTTAGGACAATAATAGAAAAATTTATGAAGCAACATTATTTTTAATTCGATAATGTGACTGTCAATTAATGGGTTATAACTCAATAGATTATAGAAATTTTCATAGAGATATACGTATATTGTCTTAATTTATGAAACTTTTCATCAATTCATTTAAGCGCTTGACAATTTATGAACACACCTTGGGCTTTGTAATCAAATGTTCTTCGGAGCACAACGGTTTCGCATCGTCCACTGTTGTGTGGTCACGGACTTGGTGCTCTTTTAGTTGACCTATTTACGAGAGCAGTATTTATAATTAATAAACAAGCTGTTTTATAATAATTCATGGATGTAAATTCAAATAAAACTCATTATCATCCGATATACATAAATATAGATAGAATATTTAACATAGGACATAAACTTCTATTATTCTACTGTCCAAATAGAAAAGTTATTTTTTCTTTTACTTACATAGTACATACACATCTTTCAATATAGAAATTAAAACAATATTAATTACATTTAATGCTAATAAACTGCTAAACCTTATCTTATTTGACTATGAGGTGTAAGACCAAAGTTAAAAGCAGAGCCAACCAAATTCATATAACCGAGACAGAGTGTTCAAAAATTAAGTAAATGGTGCCTGGACATACTTTACGTTATTTCCAATAAGTTGAATAACCCATGCTTACCGAGATAGACAAACTTGAGCACACATCTAGTGCAGCGCAGCTCCATTTCGTCCTGATGTTGTTTCAAATGCTCCATAAAGAGCAATACGTTAGCGCTCAATTCATAACCTTTTGAATATACCATTGTTACCTGAACAACAAATTAAATATTACGATTATGCTTCAAGATGAAGATGGTGGTGGTGGAGAGGGGGAGGGAAAGGGATTGTGGAGTGGGACAGAGGGGGTGGCTGATGGTGAAGAGGGAGCGCGCAGGGGGCCGTGATTGTGGAGTGAAGGAGGGGTAGATGACGGTGAACAGGGCAGGGGCGGAGACGGTGGAGACGAGAGGGTAGGCGATGGTGGAGGAGGGGCACGTGATTATTGGAAGGGATAGAGAGCGCGAGGTTATGGTGGATAGGGAAAGAGATGGCGTGATGGTGAAAAGGAAGAGGGCAAGGGGCGGTGGAGGGGTAGAATAGGAAAGAAGACGTAGTACCTTGACACAATAGAGGAAGGGGCAGTCCCTTGAGAGAGCAGGGGGAGAGGGCAGTACCTTGAGAGAGCAGGGGGAGAGGTACCTTGAGAGAGCAGGGGGAGAGGGCAGTACATTGAGAGAGCAGGGGGAGAGGGCAGTACATTGAGACAGCAGGGGGAGAGGGCAGTACCTTGAGGCAGCAGAGGGAGAGGTACCTTGAGAGAGCAGTACCTTGAGACAGCAGGGGGAGAGGACAGTACCTTGAGGCAGCAGGGGGAGAGGACAGTACCTTGAGGCAGCAGGGGGAGAGGTACCTTGAGAGAGCAGGGGGAGAGGGCAGTACCTAGAGGCAGCAGGAGAGAGGTACCTTGAGAGAGTGGGGGAGAGGGCAGTATCTTGAGAGAGTGGGGGAGAGGGCAGTATCTTGAGAGAGTGGGGGGAGAGGGCAGTATCTTGAGACAGCAGAGGGAGAGGTACCTTGAGACAGCAGGGGGAGAGGGCAGTACCTTGAGACAGCAGGGGCAGAAGAGCGTGTTGTGGTTACGGTGGTCGGCGTGGTAGTGGTCGACGAGCGCGCGGTGCGAGGAGACGCGGTAGGGGCAGCACGCGCACGCGTACGGCAGCTCGAGCGGCGCGTGCGACCGCTGCATGTGCGACGCGAGCGTCAGCACCGCCGCGAAACGCATCTACACATTCACAATACTTTCAATAATGCCGCATTAACTGAAACTAACATCGTCATAGTGTTCTAAGGGTTTGTTGATCAGAGGTATACACATCTATACTAATATTATAAAGCTGAAGAGTTTGTTTGCTTGAACATGCTAATCTCAAGAACTACTTGTCCAATTTGAAAAATTCTTTCAGTGTTAGATAGCTCATTTATCGAAGAAGAATAACGTTTTTTCCAATATCACGCTAAAACCAATAACAGCAAAGCACTAGTGCAGAATGTTTCAAAATCGGGGTTTTTATTCCTTTTCAGTGTAGACTACGTAAACGGTAACTATTCCACGCGGACGGAGTCTTGGGCAGAAGCTAGTCCAATGTCCGTAGGTTCAAACCCCGGCATGCACTAACAAGTTTTACCAAATTCGCATACATTTACTAATCAACACTATCGGGTGACGGTGAAGGAAAACATCGTGAGGAAACATAGAAATGTGAATTTCTCAGAGTTTAAAATCACCAATACGTCATGGGCTGTCATTATGTACATACTTTCCTTCGAGAAAAGGCCTCTCACTTTATATATGAATGTATTATGCATTATGTATGATGACAAGATAAACCAAATCGAGTTTGTTGCCAGGTTCTTCTCAGTGACTGGGTTGTTTTTCTGATACAATGTTAGATTTAACATTCATAGTTCCCTTCTCGGGACTTAAATTGAATAAAGTTTTTGAGTTTTTGATGTTTAGTATAGAACTAACCTCACAAATCAAGCAGGCATAAGTGAAGGACTCTGGTGACTTGGTATCAGCAGGATGGGACTGCTTGAGATGTGCCTGCAGGTCATCGTCGGTGGCGAAGCGCACGAGGCAGTAGCGGCAGAGCGGCGCCGAGGCGAGCGCGCCCGTCGGAGGCTTCACCACGTGGCAGTACAGGTGCTTCATCAGCGACAGATTGTCAGTGAAATCCTCGGAGCAGACGGGACACTAATCATACAATTAACATCATCAATTCCAACTACTCTCATCATAAATACATCATTATTACACAATAAATAAAATCGACTTAAAACAAATTACTAGTGTCCTCGACCATAATAGGTATCTATCTAGTCTCAAATTTTCATAAACCTATCACTATCTTGATCAGTGAACATCTCCTATTCGATTGTTTGTTATTTACCAAGTTGGGTTTTTTACTTGGTTTTCCAATTTCAAAGTTTATTTGTCCCGTTTTTTCTAATAATTTTGACCTTATGACCAAATATACCAATTAATTTTTTGACACCCATATCATAATTTTTCCGTCCTAAGTAATCATAGTGGATGGAAAATTATATAATATCTGATAAGTTATTTAAAAAACAAGCAAGAAAAAATTAATTACGAAAAAGCCCCATACTATATGAACGAGAAAATTATCGTCATTTAGGCAAGGTTAAACATTACCGGAAAAAAAGCAATGGGTTGCACTCCAGGAGTGCTGGCAGAAGTGAAAACTTGAACATTAACATTGTGCATTTTTGAATATTTTGGAATGGTTAGTGAATAATTTCGCACGAATTGCTTTATTTATCAGTATAAATGTACTATCATTTATGTGGTAAAATACAATATTCATTTATTGCGCTATCATACACAAATATGACAATTTATCTATACATAATAGTATAACTTGTAAAACTGTAACAAGGTCAAATCTGTACATTAAATATTTTTTGAAAATTATAGTCGGGGTAGACTTTGTTATCGATATAGAAGCCAAAAATAACCCTTTTAAAATTTTTGTCTGTCTGTCTGTCCCTTTGAACACGCATCACTCTAAAAATACTGAACCGATTTTGACGAAACTTGGCACAGTGATAACTAATATTACAAGATTACATCTAGGATACTTTTTGTCTCATAAAACACAAGGGATTCTCCAGGATCTGCCTGTTTGTCTGTCCCTTTGAACGCGTATCATTCTGAAAATACTGAACCAATTTTGACGAAATTTGGCACAGTGATAACTAATATTATAAGGTTACATCTAGGGTACTTTTTATCTAATTTCATATTCTCCAGGATAACGGACGAAAGTCAAAAACGTGTAGTTAATGAAATTCTTGACGGATTTTGGTAAATGTTCTTTGTGCTATATATAGCAGACAGATTAACTAAAAATTTAAGCTATATTTCCCTATGGTACTTAAAAAAATACCAAAAAAATGATCACTGTGTTCCGAACCGTCGACCTCGTCGAACCATATAATGCCCAGTACGTTATAACTGAGCTACGGCTACATGACATTTCTATGCGTAATTATCAACCACATATGAAAAACTTGTGTAAACGAAACTGTCACTTATATGTTGTCACATTTATTTTATTGTATAAAAAATTAAAATAATAGTTACATTGCATTGTAGAAGATGAATCTCAATTAGGGTTTATCAGTACGTGTGTTGTTTCGATATTTGATAAAATTAGTTTTCTAATTATTGTTGAATCTTGAAGCACTTAGGTTCAGGTTTGTGAATCTACGATTAAAATAATCAGTTGAGGTGTTTACAGTTACCATACTATGTTGTATTTATACTAATATTATAAAGAGAGGAAAAGATTTGTTTTCGAGGAATCCTTCCAGTAGTCTGATCCGATTTTAAAAATTCTTTCACTGTTAGAAAGGTATATTATCCCAAGTTCAGTATCTCAGTGAAAAGGGTGGTTTATATGTCAAAAGTAAAACTAATTTGACAAAATTAAGATTGAATGAAGATTTCACATATATTTTACAAATTCTTATAAAACAAACAACTAAAACAAAATGGAAATTTAATGTAGATAAAGTTTATGTTAAGTGATGAAGTTACAAGGGGTCCTGAGAAGATATTTATCGTCAATATATGTAAGTTAGTTTTGATTTTCATTGGACACTTTAGGTAATGCTGCCAATAGGTTCTAGGCTTATTTTAAAATATTTCTCACATACCAATTGGGTATATGTTTGAGTGAATCCCTGGATAGTTTGGATTCACAATTGGAAGTGCTAGATGAGGCTGCAATAGTGTTTTAGGTTTTTTAAGATTACTTGCGTTTAAAAATACAATTGAAACCGGTAATAACCGATTTGGTGCAGACGAAGTTGCACGGGTCATCTAGTATTATATCAAAAATTTAACACTTCAGAACTATTACAATTACTTTACATTAAAAAGTTTAACTCTCCGAAAACCGACACCCTAATGAGCAATGACCTGAACAGCGTTCGTTATATTTTCCCCACAGTTCCGGGGCATATCCGTCCGAAGTAACACTTCTCTCACACTCACACTCAAGTCAACTCAAGTCAAAAACGCCAACGGTAAATAACATACACTAATCAGCACTGACCTGAACAGCGATCGCCATCTGCTCCCCGTCATTTCCAGCACATATCTGCCCGAAGTAGTACTTCTCCATGGAGACGGTCTCCTCGGGTTTGTTCTCCTTCTTTATGTTCTTGAGCGGTATGTCGTCGAGGTCGTCGTCCACGTACGTGCGCGGCTGCTTGCGGCGCCCGCGCGTCGGAGGGGGCGGAGGCGCTTCTACCGGAGCTAGTTCCTCTTCTTTCTTCTTCTCTTTATTCTTAGACTCCTGCTCTTGCTTGATCTTGGACCGCCGGAGTGCGAGCGGTACCTACAATATATATATATATACTCAAATATATAATATACTAGCAGTGCCCACTACTTCTTCCGCGTGAAACCTTACATAAAAGAACAATGATTACTAAAGTTATTTGAATGTATTACGTCCATTTACTTATCAACTTTTCAACACTCTGAAGCGATTACTGGTTTCAGTATGAATGGGTCGACTCGTCTGGGGTACTACCACACGACCCACAGAAAACCGACGTGAAGTAACAGTGCTTGCATTGTTGCGTTTCGTTCGGTCAGTGAGAGCGCCGGATAATCCACCACCTCTCCCCCCCCCAGACACAGGCTGGCAACGCACTTGCGACTCTTCTGGTGTTGCAAGTGTCTATGGACGGTGGTGATCCCTTAACATCAGGTGATCCACCTGTTCGTTTGCCATCTATGTTATATAAAAAAATAAAAAAGATCTTGCTATGGTTTTATTGTGAAGCCAGTACTTTGAGTGCAAACAGTGATGAATATGCATATATACAGACAGACAGACAGACATTTCTAAAAATGATTGAAATGTATTTTATTACTTATTCCTAGACACCTGCAACGATCTTTTTTCATGAAAATCGAAGAAGTACAGAAACGTTAGATTTACACTCTTATTATATGTATAGATTAAGATACGATAATTAAGATAAAGACGAGGTATTTAAGAAGTGAAATTTAAATAAAATGATCAAAGCCTATCGAGTAGCTTTGGTCCATGCGCTCACATCGCGACAGCAGACTTCTATTATTTTGTTTATCTATACTAATATTATAAAGAGGTAAAGTTTGTGAGTTTGTGACGTAGTGACATTGTAGGGGGTAATCTCAGTAACTACTGGTCCGATTTGAAAAATTCTTTCAATAATATATAGCTCATTTATCGAGGAAGGTTATAGGCTATATATCATCACGCTAAGACCAATAGGAGCGGAGCACCAATGAAGAATGTTTAAAAATCGGGGTTTTTTTCCCTCTTGAGAGCTTCCGCTGCGTGTTATCGTTAGCCCAAAGTAACTATTCCACGCGAACAGGGGCTAGTTGTATATAAGATAAGAAAATAGATAAAGGAAATCTGTAATCTGCTATACAAACAACCACGAAGAACACTACAAGCACTAACTTTAAAACAAGTATAAATTAAGAGAACCTTATTGCTGAGTATCAACACTCACTTCTGGCGGCAATTCTTGCCAAATTCTCTGAGCACCTATCAGGGTCAGTTCAGACATTATGTTTAATAATCAGCTTACAACGACCTTTGAGCGATCAAGATCTTTAATATTCACCTTATGTTGGTTTTATACCTTTGCCATACCATAAGGCTGCTGAACAGTCTTCGGGACTATTCTCTCATGACATGACATGAAGTCCTTCAAGAGCACCCTGACGTTTATGGTTGAAGATTATAAAGATTATATTATGAAGATTATATAATATCATCAGACACAGTGTAGTCACTTTGGCATACCATTATAAAAAATATCCCTTGACCCTCATTCTACTAGTTAATTCGCAAGTAAGATTACAATATTTATTGTTACCATGTGGCCTTTCAAGAACATTTGATAGCAATGGTTTTAAATCAGCCCAATGTATCGATAAGTCATACCTCCTCTTCATCATCATCGTCCACGTACAGTGTCTTCTCTTTTCTCTTCTTCTTAGGCGGTGGAGTTGGAACCGGTGATAACTCTTTCTTCTTCCGTCCACGTTTACCCCGGACGACTTCTGGTTCCGGTTCGGGTTCTGGCTCCTTCTTGTCCTTTTTCTGAATTAATATTTTTTCGGTAATTTTACACAGTAATTGGTACAAAATTTGCCCTCAGATTATCATAGAGTACGGATTAAATATTAATTACTTGTGATGAAAAACTCTTTCTTACGGCTTTATTACAATTTATCGACTTTTCCCTACTTTTTATACAAATATATTATACAGGTATTATATATATAAATATTGCAGAAAATATACTCAAAATAGTGATATTTCGAATAATTTGTAAAACATTGTGTAAGAATAATGATGTTTAATTATTACTACTTGATGCAGTAACAAAACGCAGCTGACAGCAGTTGTCATACGTCACACTTGTCTAATATTGCAGCGACATCTCGTGTATGAAAACCGTTAGTTCCATAAAATCGATTCTTATCATATTATATGGATATCATATGGACCGCGACAGGTGCCGGAGCAGTCCGAGATACGCGAGTGGATTGTATTGCTGCAGTAAAAGTTTAAGTATTGAACTCAAAATATAGTAACATTATTCACATTGGTACAGTGCAAAGGCTACAAATGAATTACGTTATCTTTTGCTGTAATACTGATCACTTCTCGATAGATATAAGGTTATTTGCAAGCCATATTTCAAATGATATGATAATAGCCATACCTTGCCAGATGTATATTTCCAATTCTTGAAGGGATTCGCCGCAATCTTGTTGAGACGTTTCGTGATAACATCTTTTCCATCAATTTTTGTTTGCTCAGCGATGTGCTCAACGATGTTGTCGAATGCCTGGCCCGGCGAGATTCCATACCTAACAATGATTACGACCAATGTGCATATATTAATTAGTGTGTTCTGCACTTAATTTTTACTAATATCATCAATGCCAAACTGAGTTTGTTTATTACCATCAACTATATTATTATATAATACGTCTTAAGTGCTTCGACAGCGCCTCGTTAAAACTTGGCTAACTAGCTTATTTTGACGACTGCCCCGTCAATCCGCCCGTGTCTAAGCAACATATGACTATTTCTTTTTCACTACTGATATTGAGAATAAGCCATCTTACTTCCACATTTTATCTAAAATAGTGTGGCGTTACAATAATACTTTACGTATGTGTGCGTGCCATTTGTTTTGGCAAAATATCTTATCTTTAGTTATATCATTGGTTACACTTTCACGCTAAATACTCAAACAATCATTATGAAACTTGATGTATGTATATCATTTAAAGCTTGAAGGTTAGAGTATAACTTTTCTCCGATTTGTGTTTTAGTCACAAACATCCCTTTTCCTTACAGCTGCAGTATAATATGCAAGTGTTACTGTCATGTAATGTTCTGTATTAGTCAGGAATATGATAAATTTTTATAAAATTGCTTTCCTGTAAGTATAGAGTCAGTCATTGTATACTATGTCATTTTTATAAAACAGAAAACACTCACCGCTCCCTCCAAACCAGCTCATCCAGGAACTGCTGTATAATTTGCCTCGAGAGCAACGATAATGTGTTCTGGAACATTCTTGGTACAATCCGTCGCAGATACTCCATTATGTTCGCGTTACTGTTCTTCGCGTTCGGATCCGAGTGCGCTGACGACTGGTGTACGGTCTTGAAGCCCATTGACACCAGGGTACCCTTGTCCACCGTCAGATCTGTCAAAATAGTCGATGACGGATGCACCCACGAGGTGAGCGGTTCTAGAATCTTCTGGAAACGCTTCTTGTAATTTTTCTCGTGCTCTGCCAAAGGTTCCACGGCTCGCAGACGGATCTGTTAAGTGATTTATCATATTTTATTTCTGGTAAGTCCTATGGCATAGTTAAATCATGAGTTACTATTAAACCTAGAGGTGGTGTGTGATAAGCATAATCAATGGTTATAGTTAATATTAAGTTTGAAATTAAATAGTCATGTTTCCTTATATTTATTTATTAAATCATTTATAGAATAGTATTTTGAAATAAGATTAAGATTCTATTTTACTTTTCTTTCAACTTATAAAACTATAAAAAGTTATAAATTAAAAAAAAAAAAAAAATTAAGAAGAAATTCTACATTAATTACCCGTAATTAAGTATTTTACAGTTTTTAAAAAATTTAAGTAAAAAATTATTTCTTATTTGAAAGGCTCTATCCAGTATACTAATTCAGTGTCTGCAGGGAATATTGCTTACTTTGCTTATAGACAGACAAAACCTTTACTTTTGAACTACTATGATACAAACACATGAAGAAGATTGCGAAAAATTAAAATAATTACTGAACTTGTAGTGTTATTTAAGTTCTTACCAACTTCTCAACGGGATCTAAAACACCGAGCACTTCTACTTTGACTTGTCTCTGTGTGCCGTCATGGCTGGTGGTCCCCAAGGATATTACGCCCACCTCCACCTTCTTACCGGAACCGCCCAAAAGCCCAAGATGTTCGTGTATAGCCGACGTGCAAACTGCCCTTAACCATGTAAATAGGCCTGTTGAAAATTTTTAGTTTTTAAATTCCCAATGCAGTTAGTATCAACCTACGTATGCCATAAAAAATGATACTTAAATCCTAAGGCCTTAGTAATGGTCACCAAAAGTGATTGAACTTAATAGTGTTTTTTTATTTTTCTCTATTAGCACGTATGCATTGGACGAGTCAAGTAATAAATGTACAATATAGTAAATTTTTGGATGATTCCAAGCAAAAAAAAATCCATCCTGTGATATTTTAGTATATATTTGTTACTAATTTGGTAAAAAGAAACTGCATTTCTAATAACTAAAACCTGCAACTTCGTTTGCGTTCTTAATTATTTTAATGATATATTTTATATATAGAGGAAAATACATAATCATCACACTGTTTTAAAACTTAATCACTTCGTGTTAAATGAAGCTATCATGACAATCTATACTAATATTATAAAGCAGAAGAGTTGTTTGCCTGAACACGCTAATCTTAGGAAGTACTAGTACAATTTGAAAAATTCTTTCAGTGCTAGATAGCTCCAGGAATCTTTATCCAGGAAGGCTATAGTCTATATATATATCATCACTCTAAGACCAAAGGAAGCCGAGCATCAATGAAGAATGTTTCAAATAGTTTTTTTCCCTTTGAGAGCTTCTGCTGTATGCGCTGTGTAAACGGTAACTATTCCACGCAGACGAAGTTGTGGGCAGAAGCTAGTTTTTTATAAGATACATAGGTCTATAGAGTGAAAAAAAAAATACTGAAATCTATTCAGTACTTATTGACTACTGTGTGAAGACTTGTATTATTTTATTAGGAGAAATTTGAAATATTAAGGCTTGACTGCTAGAGATCATCTACTAATTTACTAATTACGACATTATCTTATATTTTAAAACAGAGTCCCAAATAGATCTCCGCTCTAGTCCATACCTTTCACATAGAGATTGTCGACTTTGACCCATTGTACAACATTCTGGACGTTGGTTTGACAGGCCCAGTGGTAGACGAGCTTCAGGAGTACACTGGGAGGGAATGTCGCTCCTTCGAATATCGAGCTCGAGTAAACAGAGACGAAGCGAGTTGGACAGCATTCTGATATCCACACATAGCCACCAGAGTACGGGAATTTTGTCACATCTGAATACATGCCTGAAATATGTTTTTATTTTTAGTCTTATGATTATAGTGTGTTATTTCAAATTTAGTTACATTGCAAAATGAGCCAAATCCAATTTTAATCCTTCATATGACATCTTTAATTTTTTTAAAGATTTTTAGTCCTTATTTACTGTAAACGAAGTCCAAATTTTGTCCTTCATAAGTTTTTAGTTTCATTCTATGATATTCAAATTTCACATGTTTAAAATATGAATATCAATAAAAAAAAATTGGATTTGGCTCATTTTGAAATGTAACGGGGGTGAAATTTAGCGGGCTGGTAGGGTGTCTGTACCCAACTGGATCGCGACCACCGTACACCAGGTGGAACACCCGCCATAGTGACACGTTTGGGCGTGTCGCGTTCCGGGATCAGCCGGTGTATATCCAGTAACCGGGGGGGGGCTGTCCCTGACTGGGTCGCTTTCAGGCCAGCATGACAGCGGCGACCGGCGATAGATAGTATGTCTTTCGGTGGTCGCCATTGTTTTTGGATTGTACTGTGCTTACCATCAGGCACAGTACAGTCACTTTGCCGAGCTACAATATAAAAAAAAAAAATAAAAAAAAAAATAACGATAGAATTGTGTGACATATTCTAAGACAGGGTTTTTCAGTGGATTGTGTGAACCACTAGAAATTCATCAATTAATTGCATGGGGTTTGTGATTCTATTCTATTGTGAATTCTTTTTGAAGTGGTTTACATTCACTTGGCAAATGTAATACTGTTATTTAGTGTTATAAATAAGAGAAACCCTGTTATAAGAAAACTATGGTTTCATCATGTGACGTAGTCGGAGATGGGAAACAATTCAGGTTAAAACCTAGAGTGGATTAAAATCCAATTATCAGTTATTCCACAGAATAGGATTTAACCAGATGCAAACTACTTCTTAGAGATTATTGAATGTATTCATTATTTTACAGTAAAAAAAATATTAGACCTTCTATCTTAAAATGTAAAAAAATTAGTTTTCACCTTCATAAAGAAAAGAAAGTACGAAAACTAAGATTGGTTAAAAGCATTCAGAAAATAATTTAAAAAATGTACACCAAACACCAACTTGATTATGTAATTATAGAAAAAAAAAGGAACAAATGGAGTATCTATGTATAATGTAATCATATCTTGCGCATCCCTAACCTGTGGGAGCATCAATAAATGAACCAATATTTACATAATCATGACAGACTTTATTTTACTTTATATTTCTTTCACATTCCTTACACCCACGGACTCAGCTGGTAAGTTATAATGTGGTATAAGATGAATCAAATAAATAATAATAATAAGATAGATGAAAGCCGGAGAGGAACTAGCTCTTAAGTGCATCTGGTGACAGATTTTTCTACTTGAAGGTAATATACTATTTTGTCATCATGATGTTATTCTTTACCAACAGCTCGGGTAAATGATCAATACTTCATCATTCCTTAGTTAAGTCAACACATAAATAGTTACCAAGTTTTAACTTATTCCCGGCGTGGACTGCGCACCATTGCTCAGACCTCACAAGCCCTTGCTGTATCAGCCATTCTGTGAACTTCATTGGTGTATGCATGAGAACCGACTTCACTTTACTGTCCAGGGCAGATCTGTCCGATGGTGCTGGACCATCTTTAGCTCGCAAATACGGTCTCGCTACTACTACCAACGATGGGAATGTTTTGCCTGAAATAAATATTTATCATCATCATAATCTGCTCCTAACTGTTGTCGTTACAGTGACGCTAAGACACAAAAAACTTAACAGTCTATTTCTCCGCCCTTTCGCGTGCACATAAATGGCTGGGATGTCCTACCTTCGCAGTAAACATACGCTCATAATTATATTTTATAGTCTTAGGTGGTCTGGCTTTTAAACACGGAATTAAACATTACTATGTTGTACAATACAATTTAAAAAAAGAATCTGAAAATAGTTATGTGGTAAGAGGTTAGATTAGTATGGATATGTCATAGGTACACACAACAATTCTATAACTAGAAGTGTTAAATATGAAGGGATATAGAAGTAAAGCAACTCGAACAATATGTAGGTAAATTGTGTGAAGAATGATTATGCATTTTTTTTCTTATCTGCATCTGTATTTATTTCTGTTCTTATCCACCATACTCTTTTGCGTTACACATTTTCGTTTCATAAAATCGAATACAAAATGCCCCAAAACAAGTTTCACTTCAAAAAAATCAATCAAAAGGACTCAAAATTAAGAGGATAAAACTGTGAGCCATATGATATGAAAATATAAAATAAAAATATACATTACACCTACCTTGCAGTTTATTAAAGGAAACTTCTCGAGAATCAGCAACGTTTTTATTTCCATCTTCTTTAGTTAGGTCCACTATAGCAGTTGTTTTTGTGGCACTTCCGGTCAGGAGACCACCGATAGCGGTCGCTTCTGATGGACGTACATTAGTGACGACGCTGTGTACATCTGTGTGCAACAATTTATTAAACGACTTAAAGCAGTCTATACATTTCAAAATGAACCAAATCCAATTTTAATTGTTCATATAAGATCTTTCTCAGATTTGCAGTTTTTATACACCATGAATGAAATCCAAATTTTGCCCTTCATACCATTCTTAGTTTTCTTTAGACTGCTGAAGCTAGAAACAGAATTTGGACAGTAGTTTCTTTTTGCGGCTTATTCAGAAACCTGTTTTTTTTTTTTAATCTAACCCACTAAGGCGATAAACGGGGGTGGAAAGGATTGTATGAGCGACAAAACATTCTTCACGTATCCACTTGAAATTTAGCACAATAACCTAATGAAAATAAACCAATACCTATTTCAGCATTTAGCAAATTTCAACCCCCGAGTCTGTAAAATAGGGGATGAGACTTTTTATTGATAATTTTATTAAGATTTTTAATTAGGTACTTATTTGTTACGGACTTAAAACTTAAGACAAATAAATATTTACTTGTTTCCTATTATCTTCATATTTATGATTATCCACTAAGGCACTGGTCGACAAACGCGTCATCCAAAAGAGTCAAATATAAACAATACAAAATTGAAGTTTATTCAAACAGCTTCACTACATAGTACAAAACAAAGTCGCTTTATCTGTCCCTATATCACTATGTATGCTTAAATCTTTAAAACTACGCAACGGATTTTGATGCGGTTTTTTTAATAGATAGAGTGATTGAAGAGGAAGGTTTATATCTATAATAACATCCATTAAATAGTGGAGAAATACTGTTATTTTTGAAGTTTCTAATGTGATGTTGTAAATAATTACATTTTTTCCCCGCTAACATTGCAATAAACGCAGGCGGGCCACGGACAGTAATGAATAAATCAAAACTACTGGATCGATTTTAATAATTTTTTCAGTGAATGACATAGGCTATACATTTTATACCCGTGCGAAGCCGGAGCGAGCCGCTAGTTCTTTAATAAAATCTTCAGCTTTGCTTTAAATCAATTTTATGGAAAAACCTTAGGATTAAATTAACACTCCGAAGCCTGCCTTGGCTAGGTATATCTTTTTTTGCAAGTGATTTTGCTATTTTTGTTTTCTGAAAATGTGCCTCGTTTCTTTAGGCTTCTGCTGCAACATCTTGCTTCTTACATGGCAAGTTAATAAATAAATACTTTGTTCAAGCACTAAACAATTTTATGGAAGGGTCACAGTGAAGGAGCGAAAGACTCGATCATTGCGCTAAGGATACATATTATTACAAAGCCACGAGCAAAATTTAGTTAGTCTATATCAGGCCTTTTTTTGTCACTTCTACTTTGGGGGCACGCTAATTTTCGAAAATTATGTCAACAAATATTTTTTATGACTTCTACTACAGAGACAAACCCTTGTTCGACGCAGTAACTGTTCAAGAAATATGGATTAGATTTTGTATTTGTATAACTTTGACCAATTAAAAAAATCCAAAATTTTTTGTTAAGGTTACCAAGATTAAATAAAAGAGATTTTTTTTCAAACTAATTTTTTTCAGATTTTGGCAATTTTTCGTTATACTCGAAATTCCCTTTAAGGGCACTGTGTGCTTCCACAAAAAAAACCCTTATCTATATACTATAATAAAGCACTACTTACTCGATGGCGCTAATGTTTTGTCTTTAGTTTTAGAAGAGTCCTTTGACTTCTCTTTAGGTTTAACAACTTCAGTCTCTTTTTCCTTCTCTTTCTCTTTAACCTTTTCTTTGTCCTTTTTCTTCTTTTTATGCTTAGGTTCTGGAGTCGGTGCCCTCTCCGGTGAAGGTGAGTATTCACGTTCCCGTTCCTCTCGGTTTTTCCTTGGACGTCCTAAAAATTTAACACAATCATGATTAAAGAATAGCCCATACGTAAAACGTTATCATATATATTAACGAAAAGAATCTAAAAACTGTTGAAAATAGACACTTTTACCTACCCCTCTTTTGTGGTTTCTCTTTAGATATGGATAATGATCGAGATCTTGATCTGATGATGTCTGCACTCTGTCTCTCCAAGTCCTTAAGAACTGGTTGCCTATAAAATTATTAAAATTTGTATTATAATACAAATAATTCAAAATTAAAAATACTCTATTCAACTAATGTCCTGAGAAAGCACTTATGAACGTCAAATGTAGTCACCCTGAAGAATCGGCAATAAACTCGATCTGGTTTATCTTTTCATTATGCATAATATAAAAAACATATTTTTACGAAAACGCATAGTTAAAGACATAAACAGTTGCGTTTATTTTTGGTGGATGCACTGAGGGGCGTCGTTTTAAAACGTCACCATCATTCATATATCGATCGACCCTATAATAACATTAAAATCCACTTAGCGTAGTGATTGACCTTACGATCCGGCAAATCGGTAATGTGGTTTGAGACTTTGTTATAAAATCTAACACTATTACCTAAAAAAACTGTTAATGGTCTTAGTTAGCCAGAAACCTTAGTTATATTTATTGTATTTATATGTATTACATATTGCTCTTAATTAAGCATATTAGCTACTCGGCAATACACAAGCAATTCGGTAACAAACGAAAATTCTGCAGATAACTTTTGGTTTCCAAATAATATCTTTTTTTTAAATAAATATTTGGTGACTACTGACTTCCTTAGTATCCTAACTAATGTTATAAATGGAAATGTGTTTGTTACGCTTTCACGCCTTAACTACTCAACCGTTCATCATGTATGTATGTATTTCAAATATCATCATGATATTTTGCACACACATTGTCAGGGGTACAGAAACCGCATGCAAAAGCTAGTATTCAAAGTTAATTAGGTATCTACAATATGTAACTTAAGTTTATAATATCACTCACTTTCCAAGCAACTGGTAAGCGGTGAACTGATCACCGTTGTATACAATTTCACCACCAGTATTCTTTACCATGTCATCCAGTTTATTCTGGATGCTTTTGTATTCATCGTCTGCATTTTTGTACGCTTTGAGTTGAGCCTCCGATAACTCATCCTCCCAGCACTCCAGCTCCAAAGTGGGCACATCGGGACCGAAGTACGACCTCTTGTATAGATCTGCCTCAATAATCTCCGCTTGTGGAGGAACGACCTCCTGAAATTGAAATATATTTTTATACATAAGAGAAAAATGTAGTGAGTTGTGGTATGTCTGCCAGATAAGAAACATCAACGTAGATTTATATTCATTGTAGTAAAAAGAAAAAAAAAAAAAAAATTATAATTAAAGATACATAATTTATCTTATTGTTATGAAATATAAAAAATAAAGCGAAGGTTTAAATCAGTGGTGGCCTACATTGCGCACGAAAGCACAAATGCGTCCCATTGTTGATTGGTAATGCGGTCCCTGTAAGAGTTTCAAAATACCATTTCTTAAAATGTATGATGTAGGTTTGATTCCCATCTAAAAAAAAAAACAAACATGCACCCACCGCGCTTTTTAAAATATTTCGTCATAAGCTCACCGCCCTGCAAACATTTTTCATTGCGTACTTGTTTTAAAATTATTTTATTTATTATTTTTACGCGCTGCAATTTTGCTAGGTGATGGGATGTAAACATTGTGTTGGACTGGATCTCTAACACCATGTGTAACAACTACCACAGTGGTTCATTTAGGCGTATCATATTGTCATGATGGTCGAGCGGTTTGACTGGCGGGATGTGAATTCGATGCCCGCAGGTTCGCACCCCAGCATGTACCAACAGTTTTTTGGAATTCGTGTACATGTACTAATTCAAATTGATAACTCTGTCGGCTGACGGCGAAGGAAAATATGAGGCAAGCTGAACCTGATAATTCTTTTTGTTCCACCATCATATGTGGGAAAATATAGAACTGTGGATTTCTCGAAGTTTGATATAGCCAATACGTAATTGGCTGGCGTAGTGATTTTACCCATATCTTCCTTCGGGTAGAGGTCTATAGTCATGCAATGAGTCTCTTAAATGTGATGTGTTCCAGGATCAGCTATAGTATATCATATAACAATAAGCAAAGTGGTAAGGATTTATACCCGGCTGGGTCGCAAATTCCATAAACGTGGTGATAAAACAAACACAGTAACTCTCTTTTCGTTTGTTGCATTTTGGGTTCAGCTGGTGTTTCTGAGAACTTTGCAAGACTTGAAGAGATCGATTTCCTATCTCTTGGTGATCGCTCTTGCTTTTGGGTTAGCCCGTCAGGCATAGTTTCGACACTTTGTTTTGTCCCTTTATAAACATACCACAGTACCAAATCGCACTAGTAAACGCGCACCTTCGACACTCAGCGACGACCGATAAGCGTGGAAATACCTCAAGTGAAACAACGTCATACTTTTATAAACAACTAGCTGACCCGTGCAACTTCGTCTGCACCAAATCGGTTATAACTGGTGTCAATTGTATTTTTAAACGTGAAAAATTTTAATATACTAAAACCTTATTACAGCCACACCATCAATTTCCAATTGTGAATCCAAACTATCAAGGGACTCACTCAAACCTAGATGGTTTGTGAGAAATCTTTTAAAGTAAGGCTACAAACCCGTTCGTAGCAACCTACATATATTGGCGGTAATGTGAAAAAAAGCTTTAGAGGTCTATGGACCCCCAGTTTCTAACGCAGTTCCTTTCCCTTTTTTGTAGACGTTTACTATACAGTGAGTATAGTTTACATTATAAAATATCAAGATTATAGAGTTAAATTGTAAATTAAACGATATAATACATTCATTAAATAAATTAAACACTGAATGATATCATAACTATTTTCAACTTGTATTAAAACTTTTTCACACTCCATTGTATTGAAGAAAAATATAAATATTAAAAAGATATGAACACGACGCGTCAAATGTCACTTACCTATAACTATTTGTCTAAGAGCTAGTAATGGTTTCGAAAAAGAATTTCAATAAGCCAGTTTTTATATATCTTCATGTTCTTCCCAACAGTGTGCGGGCTACCTGGCTGTAAACGTTGCGTTTATTAGTGCATATCGCACCTTTACAGGCAAAAATATTGATTTTTATATAATTTTTTAATGTATTTTTTTTACTAACTTTTTACTAACACATGAAATTATTATCGCCAGACATTTTTGTTATTAACAATAATGTGCCCGATGCTATTTTTTTGTAAATCAAATAAGTATGTTCAAACCATGTTAAGATAGCTATAATTTTAATATTGTTATTATTTTTAATGAAGGCTTAGTCGCCTGCGCGACTATATCGCCTAAGTAACATACAACTATATAACAATAAGAATGACAATAAACTTAACAATAGCTTATATTAATTTTGTACAATTCTTTAGCATCTTTCGAAATGGGGTCAGACAATAACGAATTGTACAAACCAGTGTGGAACGAACCAGTAGCATTAAGCCGAGATCTAATATCTTCGCTTCGAACACATTCTGCCAAGATGTGGTGCACGTCATCGATGAGCTCACAACTCTGGCAGAGTGCTGATGGTACTTTACGCATCAGGTAAGCGAACTTTTTTAGTGTAATCTCATTCCTGTGATTGCTTCCCGACGGCAAATCGTACTGTCATCAATCCATGGTGACCTTTAGGGATGTGGCTGAATCGTTCTGTACCATATTCCTTTTGTTTTAGAACGCTCATCAAAGTATTCCTTCCAATGCGAGTAACAGCTATTTTTAAATACTGAGCATACATCCAAATAAGTTGGTAAAATATTAATAATAGCACCTTCGGAGGATCCTTCTTTAGCTAAAAGATCAGCTCTTTCATTCCCAATTATACCTATATGAGAAGGGATCCATTACAAAACAATTACTTTGTTCTTTGCTTTCTATCGGTATTCCTCGAAAAGTCAAGGTACATCGAGCTACGTGTTGAAGAGCAGTTTTTGAATCGGATAAAATAACAATCTTAATGGACTCAGTGGATTCTACAAATGATAAGGCCTCTGCAATTGCCATCAGTTCAGTGTGCATAATTGAAATATTTTCATCAATTTGAAATTTCATAAAAGTTTTGGAATTTGACTCAAAAAATGCGGCTCCTAAATAATTACCAGCTTTAGATCCGTCAGTGTATATTTTAACAAAATTTGGTAATATTTATTTATATATTGAAGACAAATATCTTTTATTTTAAGAATATCATATTGACTCTTTGGCTTCCAAATACTATATACATTTATTTTAATAGATGTTGCCAGCTAAATATTGTCTCCTAAGATGTAATGGACATATGCTCAATTCGCTTTCCATAACATGGATTGGAGTACTTTTAATGAAACCCCCGATAATTCTCATGGCCTGGT